>JAODUH010012394.1:12500-20000 GCA_027564835.1 Typhlichthys subterraneus | reverse complement strand
AAATGAAAGGGGAGAGGTGGAGGAGAGAGAAGCCACGGCCCATTAGAGACACCTCAGCCACGCATAATAGCAAGGACAGAGAGAGAGAGAGAGAGGGGGGGAGAGAGAGGGAGGGAGGGGGGGGGGGTGCAGTTATACACCGCTAGTAAAGGGGTGGAGAGTATATATCCTTTGTACACACACCAGCCAATTACCTGTATCTCCAAGTGCACAAGAACAAGAAAAGCAGTGACCCGGTCCAAACTGAAGACCCACAATCCTTGTCATTTCTTCCAGCAGCATCGCTGCTACAGTTTGTCTTAAGTGGGGCAAGTGGAGGAGTAAACAAGTAATAAACCTGAAGTGTCTACTCTAAATAATTTGGCTAACAATTTTTTTTGTTTGCACATCATTGTTGTCACGGTGACCGATGTGAATTAGAAAAAATGATTACAGCTTGCAGCTCTGCTGTAGAAATATTCAGATTCACATATGTACTGTAACATCAAAGAACTGTTTTGTCCATTGTACCATTTTAGCCTTTGAAGTAAATGTATGGATATAATGTTTTGTTGATGAAATGAATACAGCCTTTCCTCTACTACTATACCACAGAGTACGGTATGTTCCACGGTTATTCTTAAAGATATAGTCATATAGTCATTCTGGAGAAAGTTTGTTGATATTTGATATTTGAACTCCCTTCAATGTCATAGGGTGCTCCCTTAGAAGAAGAGGCTAGGGTATTGTTGTTGCGTGCAGCCATGCCCACATTGTTTATGTTACTATTTACAGTGACAGGGCTTTGTAGATGTACAGGATTATTTCAGCACGCACAGAGAAAGGTAAGATAGCAGACTGCGAGGAGATATTTGGTGATTTTGACTAAATGTGTAGTTGAGGCCTACTGTACAATCGCTTACTATACCTTTAAAATGTTTCCTCTTTTTATCCAGCTCTTCTCCAATCCAGTTAAAGAGTAATACTGGTTATTTGCAGCCACATACACGTGTATCTCATAACAATTACAGATATGAATATAATATATATGCACCATGTCATATCTAGTGTAACATCATCAGTGGTACAATTTACTAGGGTTAGTCGGTTGAGCATGGCTTTACACCTTTCTTATTCCCTCACAAACACAGACATTTAGTGCTAATCTTGTAGCACATTCGTACATTTACAGTACTCTATTTCGACACCGTCCCCCAACCCCGGCGCCTACAAAAGGTGTTAGTATCCTGCAATTCACCTCATGTATAGCATAAACAAGTTATTCACTGCAATAAACACCAAATACTTAATAAGGGGGCCCGACCCCCACTGATTAACAACAGCTGTACACATGTTAGCCATACCAGAGTACACTCAGACCTGAAAGAAAAGTCATTTTAAGCTACTGTAATGAGGAAGCAGGTATCTCTCCCAACCTCGCTTAGTCACTACAGCCAGCCGCCAGATATACCCCGTCCTCTCCCATTAAGGAGAACTAGATCTCAAGAGCTGATGGCGGCAAATTGTACAGAATTAGTCAGGGAAGGAGAAAAGGACCAGCAGCAAGAGTGATTGAGAAATGGAGCAAATACGAAAAGACCAAGAGAGGTGAAGAGAGAAAGCCATAACCGCAGAAGAACACAAGAGCACAAAAGCAGCGCTCTTATCCGGAGACCACACTGAGTAAAATGTCACCTTAATATCAGAGTAGACAGGCCAGCATCACTCTACCTTTCTGTCGCCATGGAAACATAGTACAAACATGCTGCCACTTTGAGGGCAGAAAAAATATGTAGGTCCATTAAAGAGCCTTTAAGTATTAGAGGTCATCAACTACCAAACATACTGTATACTGATGCAGGAAATATCTAAAAATAATACATTAAATTAGTTTTAATTAAGTTATTATTTACTGTATTTCTAATACTGTTGTTTTTTTTTAACACATAATTAACTTTAAAAATTATTTATTTATTTTTATATCAGAATTTTGATTGTTTGTTGAACCTCACACTATAAAAAGAAGACTGTGAAATAAATAATATACTGTACAAAACGTCATTATCCGAAATACAGCTACATGTATAGATATACAAGGTTAAACATGTTGCTGAGTAGTCCATCATTTACAACAAGGTTTTTGTGGAACAATGGAACATAATATAATGTAACGGACAATAAACCAGGCAGAGAAACTAGAAAAAGTAAGCTTAAGCAAGTTTCACCCTGTGAATTTCCATTCACAGCGTGTCACGGTGTTATTGTGGTCTTAATTGTGCATTCCTGAAAAGCAGACATGCTGTTTGGGTGAGATAAAGGTGGGTATTCCAATCGTATGTAAGCAAGCTTGACTGAAATGTACTAGCACCACCTCTATGACAAATACATTTAAAATTAGGGGTTATAGACTGATTCTTGTGGCAAAATGAAACTGGAGATAAGGATGGTCTCACGTGGCTACAAGCAAAGGTGCATATAATATATTCTACAATTAGGTCTTATTATATATAACATGGATGCTAGTTGTTCATATCTTGTTGCTTAGTGTTATGTTTCTTGGTAAATGAGGCAATGGCTCTTCTCAGTATGTTATGTGTGAACAATAAGCGTGCATAAAAACAATAGCCAAACGCCAGCCAATACCAGAGACAGACACAATGACGCACTGCCCCTCCATTGTCTTCATTAATGTAACGTCAGTGCAAGGTGATGAAGCAGGCCAGGTCAGGGTTATAGGTACCTGCCGCACACCATTCATTCCCCAACATTGCCTACCCCCTTCTAAAAGGTTATTGAATTATTGCCACCTAGGCTGTCCAACCTTTGATCTCTCTCTCTCTTTCTCTCTCTCTCCGGCACACACACACATATAGGCACTAGCAGGATGTGTGTGTTGTGTGCTGAGGGGGGGAGGTTATTGATGTCCTCTCTCACAAAGCCAAGGTCTAGGCCATGAATTGCCAGTGGCAGTCTCTCCACCAGCCTCATATATTAGCAGCCTCAGATAAGAGGTGAAGGATTGCCAGCATTATGGGAAGAACAGCTCCAGCACATCACAGCCAACCCTCTCCAGTGATCACAGGTCACGCACGCATGCGCACGCACGCACACACACATACACACACAAACTCATCCCCAGTGCCTAATCTCCTCCCTGACAACAGTGTGTTCACACAACACACAACAGCATGAGCACATGCGTGTAAAAGATCTGTGACAAATACGTGTGTTCGTGTGCATGTGTGTGTGCGTGTGTGCGCAGACAATCGCAGCTAACTTTAAATAAGAAAATAAAGAACGAGCGTTGTAGGAGAATCACATGTGAACATGTTAGTTTTTTTCAAATATGTGTGTTTCCCTTTCAGGTCGTACTGAAGCAGATAAGGCTATTTCTTCTGATCCCGCTACTGAACAGTGTTGAAGCAGCATGCACACAAGGGCAGCCAGAAGAATCACCAAGATTAACCTTTAGTCGCACGCTGACCTAGAGGTCAAAGGGCACAGACTAGTGACAGACTCTAGTGACCGTAACCTTTTTTCTCAACCTCAATTGTCAATACAGTTCAAAGTTCAAGCTGCTGCCTTCACCAGTGGACACACAGCCCACAACCCTCTGTAGTCATCAACGACCCCCATATAGCAACAGGCTGAACTGGGCATCCATGGCAACGGGATCATGCGAGCGGTTCACAGACAACATAAACAGAGATAGTGGCCTGCATTGTCGTGCTGCATACAGCTTCCTGTTATTTCGGAGGACGTCAGAGAGATGTTTGTCACATTTCATAGGATTAAAGAAAAGACCGTAAGAGGCTGTTTGAGGCTTACAGCAGAGAGAACATTTTAAATAAATCTAATAAAATTAAGTGCACATTTTCAAACCAAATCAAGTTCGTCAACAACACGCGTCATTTTATTTTGTATTTAATTGTAAGTGACTTTCATGTAAATACTACACATACACAATACTACACACTAATGCTATGCTACGCAGGCATTACTGTGCATACTGTATCTGGTGCTACAATACATTTAGCAGTGGAGGAAAACCAGAGTGACCGGGCCAAGGTGATGACAATGACGGGGCAGGCCAATCTGAACCGAATCACAGGCCTCTCTCTTCAAATCACACTGTATCCCATGGAAGCAGACATCACAAACACTTCTATGGCAACACGGAGTGCCTCTCTCCTTGACTGTTCACACTGATTACGCCTTGATGTTCCCCCCGCACATGCATACGGACAAATAGTTCTGTGTGATGTAGTATGTGGATTAGCCTTGCTAGCATTGCCAGTCTGGACACGGGAGCTTTGCTGGTCGGGCACTTATGAGAGCCGGGCTCCTTATTGTGATTATTATAGCTTGATGTGCTACATATGTACAAGCTAGCAAGTCCACGAATAAACACCATGTGCACACGCACGCGCGCACGTACGCACGCACGCACGCAATGCTGATCATCAGTGCCAAGCTCCATCATTATTTAATCAGAGCCACTCTTTGCAGTGGCTACATTATTAAGGCCGTGTCTGTTCGCACAATCCCTCACTGAAAGGTGGTACAAGGCGTTTCCACTTCCACATTCAGCAGCACCCTTTACTGAGCCGTGCGCGCCCCTCGCTTTTTTCTCTCCATCCGTCTCCTCCCTCTCTCTTGGGGAAAGCTCCTTTGGAAGAAACATGGGAGATTAGGAGGCAGCAGGTTATCTTAACTGACGTCTTACATATTTGACTAACAGCTTTGACGGGGAAGGAGCAAAAAACCGTGGCCACTCTTGGAGCAAAGATTCTGTCTGGACCGAGAGCTCTCTCCCCCTCTGCGTTCCTCCATGTTAACACAGTGACAGATGGACAGAAGGGAGGACAGAGGGACAGACACACAGACAGAGAACGCTAACAGACAGACGCAGATGAACACGCAGCTAGACAGACACACTAAGGGACTATCACTTTAATTGGCTGATTCTGTTGAGCGTTAGGTCAGGATTCGGTCAGAAGTTTTGGGATTGATACTGAAGTCAACTGTATAAGTCATTACTTTTATGATATATAACAAAAACAACACTTTCCCAGCCCAGAGTTATGCAGTCTTTCGCCACAGCATCACACTGAATATGTCATTATGTCTGAATATGTATATTCTCTCTGACTGGTGCCTTTTTATAAGCCGGTGTGTTTATTGTCTACTCATAACACCAGTTGAGGAATGTGAGAGTGTGCTAGTATACAGAACGTTCCAGTGATATGTGGCCCACTTACTACAGGCTAGTGTGTAAACCAGAGTGCAAAACATACAACATTACACACACAACACACACAACACTAACTAAGTACTAGAAGAATATCTAGTCCGTAATGGCGGACGGAGTGATCTGCCATCTGCAGCTTACTGCCGGCCTGGTCTCCTCTGCTGACACAGAGGAGCAAGCCCTTCTCCCCCCGCCCTGTCCTGCCCAGAGAGGAGGCTCTCCCAGAAGGAGCACAGGTGGCGAGGGCTCGGCAGGCTCCGCCAACGCCAAGCGTGCGCTAGTGCCAACTGGCTGACAGGAGCCAGACAAGCTCCCTCCACATCCAACACAGATACATTGTGTGTGTGTGTGCGTGTGTGTGTGTGTGTGTGTGACGTACGCACCAAAGCGCACACACACACACACACAAGCGCACACACACGCACACACGCACATGCACACACATAGCAACTCACGAAAAAGGAAGGGAGTCCACGTCCACCCAATGGGCCAATGAAGCAGACAGTCATGAATAGACATGAGGGTACACACACACACACACACACACACACAGTCAACATACAGTACACCCACTCACATGCATGCACACACGGAAACACGCACAGAGACCAAGCACCCACGCATGTACACATAGACACCCCCCCCCCACCCATTCACACATGCCACTGGCAGATGCCATTGTGCAGCATGTGTGTTCATCACCATATGCCAACTAGCACACACACACACACACACACACACACACACACACACACACAGTAATGCTGTCAAATAATTACTACACTATTTACAACTTACACTGCTCTGCTTTCTACAAAAAAGTAGAAACTTGCGTCTCTTATACCGTAAACACACACACACACACACGCACACGCACACGCGCACACACACACAACTAGACAAAGGTTGTCACCATCTCCGTGTTATGGCTTCATTCACTCAGTAGGCCAAGTTGGCAGAGCAGTATTAGCACAGACACCTCTGTAGTCTTGGCCAAACACAGATCAATATGCAGGACCCACTGTCGCGACGAGAGCCGGCCAAAAACAAAATGTGTCTTGTGGTTTTCCTTGTGTGCGCTTGTCTGATATGTGCCTGTGTGCGTGTGTGTGAGGTGCGTGCGTGCGTGTGTGTGTGTGTGTGAGAGTCTATACTGGGTGAGGTAATACAAATTCGATTAACTGTGCTAAGAGTCTCTAATTATAAAGCAGCCCTGGCTCCTCCAATCAAGTCAAACTGACACAGTGACAGGAACAGTTGTCTTGGCTTTCTCTGGAGACGCCCTTCTTTGATAAAGAGTGCTTCTGCTATACGAGGGCGGAATACAACGTGTCACAATACCGTTATTCAACAAAGTCACAGCTGACAACACGTCTACGTGAGGTAATATAAGATGGAGAGAGCTACTTTTGTCGCTTTATTAATTCAGAAAGTACCCTCTCCTCTCCGGTACAACGGCACAAGAAGGCTGGTGAGTCCTGTGCCCCGAGAAGAAAAATGGCGACAGCAGACAAATACCCTCTGTCTAATTGTTAGGTAATCTGTCATACACTGCTAATACAGAGCATCAAGGCTGCCCGTGTTTGACAGATGCATAAATGCAATGAATTAAACAAGCAAAGAGACAGACTGGTACTGTAGAAAGGCAAGACAATAAGAATGCATATATTTTTAAAATTCATAGAAAGGGTTTAGAAGAGCCACAGAGTTAAGAGGACATTTTAGGACACAGAAACAAAACGGTACTCTACATGCATACTGTAAAGAAACATGGTCTTATGGAATAGTGTAGTAGAGTAAAATCTCTACAGCTATGACAGAAATAAAGGAGTAATCCTTACCTTTCCTTTTGTTTCACGGACATCATTCACCCTCTCCCATTTGTTCTCCTGCTCTCTCCTGCCCTTGTCACTGGGTGCCCTGGGTTTTTTGCCTTAATTGTCTATCCTCTAACTAATCATCTCTCATTCGTACTTTTACTCAAGGGCCACTTTTAATTTCCCTCTTTTCAAAGCCTTTCCCAATTTCTCTATTTTACCTTTCCTATAGATTATTCAGTAGGGGTACTTCATTAATAAGGAGCGTTTGCACCCAACAAACTGATAAAAGCGTTTTAAATTCATTGGTTAAGCTCAAATGGCTCAAACATGCACACACAGCCTACAGCCACACACACACACACACACACACACACAAACAAACCATTCAGCGACAAACATGACATATGCCAGCACAGGCAGTGCTCGCAGGATAACCGGTACAAAACTAAC
>JAODUH010012394.1:0-7500 GCA_027564835.1 Typhlichthys subterraneus | reverse complement strand
GCTTATGCAGATGAGAGAAGACCTAATGACTGAATGGAGTAGATGGAGAAAGGACCAGAGCGGAGAAGGAATAAAAACACAGAGGGAGAGATGAATGGGGGAGTGGTAAAGAGAGAAGATTGGGGTTAGAGGACCAGGGATGGGGGTCGGGCGGGGGGGTCTAGTGTTTAAGTGACTGTGATGAAAAGCAAACAGGCGAGGCTCTGCGGCATGGAGAGACACCGTGTTGAACACACCGTTGGGAGAAAATTAGCAGGCGGAGGAACACAGCACTGCCAAGCCTCGTCACACAGCTCTTCCATAGGCCGATGTAAACCTGGGAGAGCCTTGTATAGCCTGGAGTACAAACCTGCACGCAACAAACACTAGAGCACGACGCACTGCAAGAGGAAAGACCTCTGTGTGCCGGCATGTTTATACGTCATTTCTGCATCCATGATGAGAATTGAAATAATTTGGACCTGGACTATGACAAGCAGCCACACCACGTTCAAATAACCAGCAGTGACAGCTCAAGCAAACATTGACAGTGTGGTGGTTAGTAAAGCGCATCATCAAGCGCGAATCGTGAAAACACCATCAGGCTAATTCCGGCCAATTAAGGGCCAGCGGTTGTTCATCAGAGAGAGTTTTATTACTGAGCAGACACATGCATGAGAGAGAGAGAGAGAGAGAGAGAGAGAGAGAGAGAGAGGGGGGGAGAGAGAGAGAGAGAGAGAGAGCTTTTGATGGCAGTATGTAAGAGACGGGTCCAGGCCTTTTGGGGAAAGAAAGCTGTTTACCTGGAACAGAGGATTATGCAACAACTCCCTGTGGCATGTTGGAAGCTGTGGGGGTCTGAGAGAGTTGGGCTCAAATCAGTTTAGGGAACAGTCACACCTCTCAAAGACCATCAGCACTGGTCTCTCTCTCTCCCTCTCACGCACTCACACCACATTTTTCATTTCAAAAATAAAATATATAAATATATATATATTCATCCTCTCTCCCCGTTTGCAAAGATTTAAGTCCCCATAAAGTTTCCAGCCATAATCCATCTGACACTTTTTTTTTTTTTTACTGTATCAAATATTTAGGTGAGGTAATTTGTTTTAGTTTATAAGCTAAACATTTATGTAATGCAGATCGCATCAAACTTAAGTTGATGTTACTTAATTTAATTGTATTTGTGTTTTACAGGTCGCTAGCTAGTTTGGCTATTTCTAACCTGATCATTGCAATGCGGCAGTTATAATAAGACAGACACCTCAGCAGTCACTCAAGCTACAGTATATGAATATATCACATTGCATCCCATGCACATATAGTAAGTACTTTTACTTTCATCTGAGAACCGATTACTCTACAATGCAAATGAAATACAATGAAGGAGACCTAGACGGTATCCAGCATGTGAAGTGACTGACGGCTTTTCTCCATTACATTACTTGGCATTCTGTGGACACCATACAACCAGGGAAACCAGTCCAGGAGGATATGTGCAGTTAGAGCAGAGAGCAGGGAACGGCGGGCGTATGCCAGCTACACATTCCTGTTCAAAAGTATGTTAGTGTGTGTGTGTGTGTGCGTGCGTGTGCGTATGTTTATCTTCACACGCTGCGTTACATGTTTGCGTTCCAACATTTTCTTATTCCTGGGCAGAATGTGGGCAGATCATTTTTGCACGTGTGTGCGAGAGAGTGCATCTATTTGAGTCGCCGCGAGCTGCTAGGGGCAATGTGTGTGTGTGTGTGTGTGTGTTGGTGTTAGCGAGAGTGCCACGCTGCGTTTAATTAGCCGGCGTGTCGGTGGCAGGGCTGTGGTCAGACCAGGTGGCTCTGCTACTGGGAGGGGGTCAGCCTGCGGGCTCCAGAGGGGTCCTCTCTTCCTCCACCCCAAACCTGTCCGGCCCTGACCGCCTCCAACGGGTGCCGAGTCTCCCTGCCAAACTACTCTAAGCGCCAGGGAGATAATAATCCCTAGCGCTACTCTCTCCCTTTAGCGAGAGGAGCGTTTGAGCTTCCTCTAAGTGGAACAATGAAAGCTCTGGAGGAGGACTGGGTCAAGAGCTGACAGCGATATCATGGCCCAGAGAGAGAGAGTGAGAGAGAGGGAGGGAGGGTGAGAGAGAGCAGGAGAGAGAGAGAGAGAGAGAGAGGGAGCGAGTGCAGTCTGTGCCAGGTAGCACGAGTGCCAAGCCTGTGCCACCTGTCCTGGGGAATATGAACCCTCCCAGTGTGCCATGACACGAGCTGCCTGTCTGCCTGCCTCCCTGCCTGCTTGCCTGGTGGTCTGGCTGTCTGTCAGCCTGTCCATCTATCTGTCTGGCCGTATGGTAGCTCTCTGGCTACTGGTGTATCCGCGCGCATGCACATGCTGTATGCACACGCGCACACACGCACACGCAAACACAGGCACAGCAGAGAGAAACTAATTTCTTTTTCATATCTCCAATTTCCTTCTAGCTCTGACCATTTATATGTATTTACCATTTATATGCCTCGTCCTATTATCCCCTGTTTATTGCCACCTACAGTACCTTCTTGTTATTTCCCTTCACGCCGTCCTCTGTCTGGTCTCATTCTTCCCTCTGCCTCTCCAGGCCCTCCACACCCTCCCAGACCTCCCCCCTTACATACATACTTGATTCATCCTGTGAAATATGAGTCCTGTCCCATGGTAAGTAATGTGTGCGTTCTGTTGCCGGTGTTTGATGGTCCAGACTAGTCTCTCCTGGTGTTTCAAATCACGTTAGCCTTTTCTTGTTCCGCTCTTTGCACCTCTGCCTTGCTCTCCCTGGGTCTGAGTCGAGGTGACCCAGGCCTTCCTGTGTCTTGTCGACAGCGCGGCAACATAGAACTGGTCTCTGGCTGGCTCCGTCTTGCCTCATCTCTGCCCAACTGGTTGTCTTGCACTTCCTGTGTCCGGTGCTCTGTCAATCTTCTGCTGTCTACAACGTGTGTGTGTCATCTATATGCCATTAATTCATTGTTCTGTACTTTTGCAAAAATATATAGCTCGTTCATTTACAATAGAGGCAATGTATGCATGTAAAAATGTGCAACACTGTAGTGTACAAAGCAATGGCAAGTCACCATAACAAGGCACACCACAATTATATAGTTATAGAATTAACTTGATTCCAACTGGTTTCCCTTGTGCTCAATAAATAAAGCATGCACTCTGCAGTCTGTTTGAGAAGGAGAACGTCTGCTGAACAAGTAACTAGGTGGAGGGGTCCACCACACTGTAAAATGTAAGGATGTGTTGGCTTTAGGAATTCATGAAACTTAACTTGGCAACAGAAGGCAGGTTGCAATAACGCACTGCGCTATAGCTTAGCCCTGAGCTGCTGCACTTTTGGTGCGTGGAGGACTAAGTGATGTTTGAAAATGCACAAGGGCAAGGAAACACACACACACACACACACACACACAGACTCCTCCTGCCAGTCTTGTACCATCTGTCTCCCTGTCTGTGCTTCCCAAACAGGGCCCCAGCAGAGTAAGTGTGAAATTAGCTGCCTTTGTGCGACTCTGTCTCCATGTGCATGTTTGAGTGCACCAGCCTGCCTGTTTCAGAACATATTTGTTATCATTTAGTCTATCATTTAGTCTTTGGATGGCTCTATGCGGTCTACGTGTACGTTGGTGTCGGGGGGAGAAAGACAATTACAAATGCCAACAACATTTCGAACGCTCCGTGTTTGCATGTTCAATGTTGTCACGGGATCAAAGCAGTTGCTTTCCTCTCGCGATAATCAACGGTGACTGTGGCTTTGTACCGCAGGAGCGCATGTGATGCAAGCAATTAAGGACAAGCAAACCCCATACCTCTCACTTTACACTGATTTCTGGGATGGAGATCACAGCCTGCAGTGAACTTACAGAGGTCCTGTAGGCCCAAACCTCCGAATGACCCGCTTAACATTTGATGAGTTGCTGTATGCAATGCAATAATCCCCTCCTTGTGCTGTGCCTGCCTTATCATGCCCAAGGGAGCCTGTTCCAACCGAGAAGTGCGTAGCTGCTATAAACTGCATGCATGTGCAGAGAAAAGGATAGTCATGTCTTGTCACAACGTGACTCGAATAGGAAATATGTGTTGCCATCGCACTTTTGCGGAAATTGCTGGAAAAAGAAAATCGTCTGAAAAACAAGCGCATGCAAGCGTTTAAACTTCTTTGGAAGAATTGAGATTTTTTTTCTCGATATTCACGTGTTTCCATTAGTCTATTTTTAGTTTGCAATTTCAAACAAGAAGGATAATGGAAGCGCGGCTAGAGAGAGCAGTCTGGTCTGGTCCTGTGAATTTATGTTCTGATCGAAGGGCTATTTCCCTCTGACCTTTGACCTTGCAACAATCACAATGGCCTCCAGCTTCACATAGCACACCTAAAACATTACATCAATGAGGGCTGTGCTAGCAGAAAGATTAGACCGAGATCCTGTTTGTGTGTGTGTGTTTGTGTGTGTGTGTTTGTGTGTGCGTGTTTGTGTGTGTGTGTGTGTGTGTGTGTGTGTGCGCTTGCTTTTGTCTGGCCAGGCTATCCCCTGGGCGCCCACAGTGCTCCCGTCGTCCATATAGACTCTCAGAGTGCTCTTTGATTTCCACTCTGCACTCTGACCTCCCATGACCTTTAACCTGACCTTGTGACATCGGCTTTAGAGCGCCGCTCCCTCCCCCATGTCTCCAACATATAATGTGTGATAAATCATTACTGCTGACACCATGCTACACACACACACACACACACCCTTTAATGAGTCGAGAGGTCAAGGGTTGCTGCCATTCCCCTTACAATTTTGTCTGGAACCACGCACGCACACAAACACTGTTGCATTAGGTAATACACACAATAACAAGAATGCCGGGTGACCGGGACGCTAGGTGTGAATGGCTGCAGATTATACACTACAACCCCCCGTAGACCCTCACTTACACTACAGAGCTTTCCCGAGAAGGTCAAGCATTCCTATAAAGTGAAGAGGGCTAAAACAGCAGCATTTGGCACAAAACACTACAAAATACAACATTGCAATAGAGCAGAAAAAAGGCCTTTGGTAAAAGTTGCTGAGGTCTTCTTGTAGCTGCTGGTGTGAGTCCTGTATAGAAGACAGCCCAGGCGGTTGCTAGAAAGACTGTCTTGTGACAGATAATCAT
Organism: Typhlichthys subterraneus; assembly: GCA_027564835.1. NCBI lineage: Eukaryota > Metazoa > Chordata > Actinopteri > Percopsiformes > Amblyopsidae > Typhlichthys > Typhlichthys subterraneus. Next base: position 2,358 of record JAODUH010012394.1, on the reverse strand, counting down.
TGCATTCTCCACTTTTGCAGCATCTTGGCTAGGAGGCAAGCCGTCTGGCTTTACCGCACAGCGATCAATCAATCTGTCTGCCTAACTAAAGGTAAGCTGTAGCGCACGTGTGCACAGGTCCTGCGCGTACGTAAGCATGCGCTCAAGCGAACAGACGTGTGCGCGTGTGGCACACTAAACGCTCACGAATGGCAGGAGATGTACACGGGAGCCCCAAGCCTAACCCAGATTGATAACACCAAACAAATCACTCTGCCCCCCCTCCCAATTGCTTACAGGAAATACCGCTTTATCAACAGTGACACTTTGATTGTAGCATACTTTACTTTGCCAATTAATTTAGAAGTGTTCTAATTCCGATGCCATTAAAGTTGTACACTGGTTGATTTCAGCCATAATTCCTGCACAGATGAGCAGTAAAGTTGGCAGTCATGACAAAAGAGGGGAGCCTTCTGCTCCATTATGCCAGACGCCCCCTTCTGGACAGAAAAGGGAATGCACCTTCCCAGCTCCAGTAGTGTGGCATGAGACTCAGCTGTTGGCTGCTGTAGGGATAAAGCCAACACCAGACCTGATAGGCTACGCTGCACCCCTATAAACACAGTCCACGAGTAGAAGACGTCTAAATGCTCACATAATGCAGTACAGAATACACAATGAAAAAGAGGGGAAACCCTGTATGTGTGTGGGCATGCTTTACCAGCACCTAAATAGTATAGCAACCTAACCAACACAGTATAATACTGTAATATACAGTATATTAATAATAACAACATTCAATAAGCATATGTCCATTTTGCCTTCGTCCTTGCAGACCCCCTCAACCGCGCAACCACCTCTAGACCCCGTGACGATTGTTGAGGCCCCGATGCCCCTGTGTTCCCCTGAGGGCCAGACAGAGGAGAAGGGAGGGGGGGGGGGGAGGGGGGTCCTGGAGGTCATGCAGGGGAGTGTGATTCAGAGCTGAGCTAACAGGATTAGGAGGAGGTGCCCTCTGTCCCTCCTGGCGTGCGGACATGACACCCAGCGTCACTCAGCAGATATCTTTACAGCTGCTCAGGTACGTGCACGCTAACGCTCTCAATGTAAATGGCACGACTTCACCCGCAGGGTAACGCTGTGTCTCCTTAGTTCTATAGGAAATAACTGTTGGCACGGTCTGTAGCATTTCCAATACATTATAATAACATGAGGATGGTCTAGCATGGGTTAAATGACCTACTGTAATTGTGTTGTATTGTATACATGTATATATTGTATTGTGGTCATTATAACAGTGTGTGTCTGGCTCTCAACTCACCATACCTGCTAGACACAGAGTGGTACCCCCATGTAAGCCGTCTCACTGTAAAATCAAGACTCTCTCTAGCAGATTGCGTTGGGGTAGCACAGCTGGGCTCATTTGGGCAGTCGCCACATCTAATGGAAAACACTATCATCCATCAACAGCTAACTATCGCTTTAATTGGAGCTGTTTAGAGGCCCGCAGTGCAGGCCTAGGATACTGGACAGCTCCCAGTTGTCACTGGGAAGCTGGACAATACTGAATGAGCGCACGGACCATCTATATGGAGACCGGGTGAGTGAGTGAATGGATACTGTCTGTGTTACAGGTCAGCTGAAACCAAATCAAACCACTTCAGACTCGTTGTACACGTGGCTCTAACGACAGCTGTCTAAATCACACCGGTCTAATGGATTTAGGGGGTCTCTAATCAGATCTGGCAACAAACCTGACAGCTAGCTACAAAAATAATAATAGTGCACATGGCGTGTGATTCCGTAGCGCGGCACAGCTGAGTGTCAGGTTATGTAAACCGACAATAAACATGAAACCACCGAAAGCAAATAACTTGGTTTCATTGTGTGGGGAATGGAGGTGTGTGTGCGTGTGTCACTTGTGCGTGAGTGCATGCATTCATGATTCCACATCTGGCAGCCCAAACTGTGAGGTCTCACAGTGACCCTATTTAGCTCTACACCACCACCACCACCCCCCCTCATTACCACCATCCACTGGTGTTGAGCTGTGTGTGTCATTACGCTGTGTTTAAACATGAGAGGGCTCTTGCAGACATGAGAGAGCTCCATGCAGGGATCAAACAGGCACGTGCACAGATGCCGTCGCAGGCGCGTGCACGCGCACGGGCAGCATCACGGGTCCCACTTAAAAGCACCCCCCCCCCCCCCACTGCTCTGATTAATAAAGGTCAATTAGCAATTATAATTTCCATATTTAATCAGCCCCCTGTGGCATTGCTCTGTGGCCATCCACTATCTATCTCCCCCTCTCTCTCCCCCCTCTCTCTCTAACCCCCTCCCCCAACACCCCCTCTCTCCTCTCCTATCTCTCTCTCC
>JAODUH010012384.1:0-18013 GCA_027564835.1 Typhlichthys subterraneus | reverse complement strand
TTACTAATATGGTTTAAAATACCCCCCCCCCCAAAAAAAAATTCTACACAGAATAAAAACAAGGTGGAAAAAAGTCTGTACTCAATACTTTGTTAAAGCACCTTTGGCAGGAATTATAGCCCCAAGTCTTTTTGAGTATGATGCTACAAGCTTGGCACACCTACTTTTGGGCAGTTTCTCCCATTCTTTTTTGCAGGACCTCTCAAGCTCCATCAGGTCAGATGGGGAGCGTCTGTGCACAGCCATTTTCAGATCTCTTCAGAGATGTTCAATCTGGTTCAAGTCTGGGCTCTGGCTGGGCCACTGAAGGACATTTAGAGTTGTCCCAACCTCACTCCTTTGTTATCTTGGCTGTGTGCTTGGGTTCATGGTCCTGTTGGAAGATTAACATTCGCCCCAGTCTGTCGGTCCAGAGCGCTCTAGAGCAGGTTTTGATCAAGGCTGTCTCTCATTGTTGCATTCATCTTTCCCTCGATCCAAACTAGTCTCACAGTTCCTGTCCCTGAAAAATATCCCCATAGCATGTTGCTGCCACCACGCTTCACTTGTTATTGGCCAGGTGATGAACGGTGCCTGGTTTCCTCCAGACATGACGCTTGGCATTCAGGCCAAAGTGTTTAATCTTAGTTTCATCAGACCATCAAATTATGTTTATCATGGTTTGAGAGTCCTTCGGGTGCCGTTTGGCAAACTCCAGGCAAGCTGTCATGTGCCTTTCAATGAGGAGCGGCTTCCGTCTGGCCTACCATACAGGCCCGATTGGTGGAGTGCTGCATAAATGGTTGTTCTTCTGGAAGGTTCTCTCTCAGAGTGATAATCAGGTTTTTGGTCACCGCCCTGTCTAAAGCTCTTCTCTCCTGATTGCTCAGTTTGGCCGGGCGGCAAGCTCAAGTAAGTGTCACTGTGCTTATTGGAACCTTCAAGGATGCAGAAATATTTCTGTAGCATTCCCCAGATTTGTGCCTCGATACAATTCTGTCTCGGAGGTCTACAGACAATTCCTTGGACTTCATGGCTTGGTTTGTGCTGACATTGCACGGTCAACTGTGATAACTAATATAGACAGGTGTGTCTTTCCAAATCATCTCCAAATCAACTGAATTTGCCACAGTTGGACTGTGGCTGATCCGTGGAAACAGGATGTGCCTGGGCTCCATTTTGAGTGTCATGGCAAAAGCTGTGAATACTTATGTGCATGTGATCTTTTAAATTTTTTAATACATTTGCAAAAAACTTTCAAACAAAAATATTTCACTTTGCCATTGTGGGGTATTGTGTGTAGATTTCTGAAGAAAACATTTCTTTTGGAATAAGGCTGTAACAACAAAATGTTGAAAAAGTGAAGCGCTGTGAATACTTTCCTGGATGTACTGTATGTAATACAAATATAGATACAGACAGGTCAGTGTAGCTATAGCTTACTTGTTTTATTTCTATTTATCTGCAGAATTCCATAGAGAAATACATGCATTGACTTTGTATAGGTACTTGATACCATCTACTGTCCAGGTTGTAAATTACAAGTTCAAACATTTTGCTAATTACTTTACACTTTCGTTGCAATGTGTAGGACATTAAGATTAAAAGTAAGAACCTTATAAATATTTAAATGTATATTTTAACAAGACAAACTGGACTGAAGTCTCAAAGTGACAATTGGTCTGTGATGTTCTGCCAATCTACTAAGACAATACCCCCATCAGAACAATATGTAATGATAATACAGCAAATCATAATGATAGTCAGCTTTTATGCAAATATTTACAGTAACCGTTGAACATCGCTTTAAATATATAAATAGACATTTTACATTGAAAAACTGAAATTGTCATTTCTTTTCAAAGACTATTGTTAAAGGAGGATCACAGATGTATAGTTTGGAAAGGTATTTGCTATTTAGGAAGTTAATACAGTGTGTCAAGAAAGACAGGAGATAATTACATTTAAAATTAATTTACTGTAAAAAACAAAAGTTAAATCAATAAAGTAATGTTGAATATGCCATGCCTTTAGGTTATTCAGTAAATGAATTCAATAACACCTTACATTTCATAAGTGATTTTAGCTAAATCTATAACATCTCTACATTTTAAAACTAATGTTATGAACAATTTTCACAAAACAATGACCAACTACATTGCCTTTTTGCTAACATGTTAATTTGAAAATTGGTGTCTATGTGTTTAAAAGTATACTTGAATTTTCTTTTTGACAAATAATTGTCAGACATATTCCTTAAACAGATTCATAAAACTACAAAAACTACAATACAAAATGGCAAGTGCACTAACAATATGTTTGTATAGTCTAATCTTTGGGTGGGAGAAAAATGTTTAGAGTAAAAAAAAAAAAATACTACAATAAAGTTATGAATCAAAACATGTCCATGCATATCATACCAAAAGAGAAAATACTGGTATGTAAAAATAATTCAAGCTATATAATTTTGTGTTTTGTTTTCATTGATATCACTGTTACAGAATAATTACACTAAGAAATATAATACTTCACACACAAACACAAAATTGCATAGTCTGTTCCAATGCACAATAATATTCCAGCATGTTTAAAAATAAAAATGTTAAAAAAGCCTTAAGGTTTTCTCCTCCTGCAAAAGAAAGAACAAATACATACATCTGTAGCTATAATCATTTAAAAGAACATTGGCTAAATAATAATAAAGGCAAACGTCCACTGGTGAGGTTTGGCAGCACATTGCACTTAATGACGTTCAAACGTATATACAATATGCAGTGTTGCAATGACGGATTCATGACGGTTCATGACGGATGCTCAAGATATTAGCCTCGCGAGACAGTCCTGATCTTGGGAGCTTTAGATAAATTTCATCGCAAGAATCAGTCTGGAAACCTTATAAATCACTGCGAATGTGTCTGAGTTACAGCAACCAAACTAAACCAGTGTCAGGTTGATAGCTATATGGTCCTAGTGTAGATGTGCGGCTATATGGGCATGGTTTAGATGTGCGGCTTCGTTTGGGTTTGCCTACAGTGAAAACAACTAAATGGTTCATCCAAGCATTTTTGAAAAGTGTCATGCCCTTTTCAACCAGTTTTGATTGACGACTCTCCAGACTGTGACTTACTCCATTTGGCATGTCAGGTTAGATACAGTAGTGTTCTAAACCTTGTTAAAAATAAATACTTTCTAAACATTGGCGTGATGTGTGTCAGATGCCACCACCAGTGAGGTTGGCCTTCACACTCATGCATGCTCAAAAGATCTGAATGAAAACAAAGAGCCCTAGTTTGGCAATTCAGGAAACTAGCAAACTTTACCAATAGGTTAAAAAATAAAATAAAAAATGTATAATAACTTTCACCCAATCTATATGGTCACTACGTCTGTGTTAGCCAGACTTGTGTCATCTGGAAACTATAGCGTCCCATGCCTTTGGCTACTGTATAATGTACGTATGGGTCATTCCGCAGACGTTTAAAAAAGGAGCAGTTCAGATTTAGGCATCTTGCTCAAAGATACTAACAGGTGCACTACACTAGCATTTAACCATTTTACCGGGTTCATCTTTCACTTGTGGGCGTGCCTTTTGATAACATGTTTCATAATTTATTTTAAATTATTTATACACAGTTTCTATGCATGTGACAGCAGTAACAGAAGTGCAATTCAGTAATAACCTAGCTTTGGGCCTAAAATATATAAAAAGGTGTCAGAGAGGATGGTGAGTTTCAAAATAAGGTGTCTATTATAAGGCTTGTTGTTTGGTTACAGAGAGCCAATCGGAGACAGGGTAAAGGTGGGTGCATGTCAAACTTACAGACGGAAGACAGTAACAGTGCGGCGGTAAATTGAAATGCGGTGGAGACTTCAGAAATGTGTTTTCAATGTGCTGTACGTTTGCCAATGGGTCGTTGGGGCCAGCCATGTTTCTCTTGCGGCCGGACCTGGTCAACGGGCCTATAAATAAGCCAATGACGTGTGCGTGCTTTAGTCACGTGTTTTTTCTACCCCCACGAAGAGGGAAGGGGGTCGAGGCCAAGGTTAAAAAGTCACAGTCCGCTACTGGAAATATGTAACCAACCAGTACCACCTATTTATTTGTCTTGGTGTAGCGGCAATAATGCCGTGGTGCATATACCTACTTTTAAAATGTACCGTACTCAAACCAAAATGTTCAAAAAGCCAATACATGAAAACAAATAGGCATGACCACAAGCGGCCGGTGAGAGCAGGAGAAATAGCGAAATGCATGTGTGCACCCACATCATTTAGGCTGGGAGCAGACCACTGTAGCCTATCCAATAGCCTATCATGCCCCCTTAGAATAGAGAGATCACATTTACTCTGTTTACATGCATGTAATATCACACAGCACTGTCATCATGTACAGTGGATATAAAAAGCCTACACACGCACGCATGCATCTGATTGGATTTACTTACTTCTGATAGGCATAAGCTGAACTTGTGCTGGCCACTGGAGCCTGTTAGAAATGTTTGAATTAGAGGCTATAAAGACATCTATAGAAAATTGTATTGTAGTTATGTGCATAGTTTTGGGTGATATGTGCAGAGTTGCTGTTATCAAAATGTAAATCAGTGATACAGATTCAGCATTTATGGCCCTTATGGGCAACGTGACTATTTTGGTGTAGTGAGACTATTCCTGAAAACAAACCAAGCTGGTTAGTAAAACACAAGTAAATGTAATATTTTAGCATAGCTGTTAAGCACTTAAGATGTGATTCTTGGTGTTATCCACCTAAGCAGAAACACAGGAATCCAAATCAAAACATATAACATACCATACAACCAAAACTAATCTTATTAAAATTATAACACTTGTGGCTTAAATGTAGCTGTTAGAAAGACTAAGCCACTCAGTCAGTGTAGACAATGATTGTCTTGTCTGTCCTTTGTCAGACAACTTTTTATGTATAGAAGAAAAAAAAATTAGATTTGAATGTACTGTATATACCCTGTTCTCCACGTCATCCATATGTCCTGGAACTTCTGCAGACCCTGACCTCCTCTTGCGACTAAATAAAACATTGGAAAGCCAGATCATCTCTTGAAAAAACGACAGATATATAAATACAGGCCTACTGTGGAATCATTTAATGTCCTATTCTTGACCGATTTTATCCTATTCCTGAAAATATCAAGATTTGTACTACTATTAGATGGTATAAAGGTAATTTGAAATATTTTTTATAAAGTACTTAATTATGTAACAATTGATTTTGTATTAGATGTTTTACCTGTGTTGCATTCATTTTATTGTGACGTTTCATTTTGCAGCATTATTAATGGGTGTCCATGTATATATGTGTACATGCATGTACTATGTGATATTGCTTATTTTTCTGATTAGATAGTTTATAGTGTTAAATTAGGTTACTGTGTGTGTTATCTGTCAGGGGACTGCAGATGAAAATTAGCTGGGCTAACTCTGGTGCAACGCATCAAATGGTAAACATTTATGTTTAAATTGTACATGGTCCCTTACACATAAATGAATATATATCAAATATATATTGACCAACACTGGCTACTAGTGGATTACAACCAGAAGCATTGCACATGATCGGAGAGTGTGCATAGCGCTACAGTTGGACAGGTACCTTGCTGCCATAGGGCATTCTTGTTTTAATGTCTCAATATCTGTAAACTGCACCGCTTGTCCCCCGCCTCTGGTTCTGAACACATCACCCTGAGGAAACAAGACACACAAATGAGAACCCCAGCACATAACGCCATGTTTACCATATTCACTAGAAATACGGTAGACACATCGGTTTTGTTTGAAACCCTTGGCTGCAACACACCTGATTCACACCACACTGAAAACAAGTAAGTGTAACTGATGCAACGGCATGCAAATCATTAAGGACGCATCTAGAATTGAGAAATGGTGCCATGTTACCTTAATCAGCTTGGTCTCAATCTCCCCATCGGAGGCGAGCTCCTGGTGCGTGAGCACGTATTTCTGACATTTGGACAGAGCTTTCTCGCTGGGAGCAGACACCTTGATTGCATTTGGTATGATTGGCTGCATGACAGTGTCTAGGTCCAAATTAGTGGAGGGCTTGTGGTCTACCCATTTCTCCCCACCTGCTGAGTGCGAGCGCCTGTGCCGAGGATGAACTGGTGGGGCAGTCTGGTGATCCAAACGTGAGAAGACAAACCAGGGCGTTATTCACAATAGAGTAGTGGAGGGGACCACAACAAAAGGTCACAAATACAGGCACTACTGGAAGACTACTAGGTTATTGGGAAGCATTTTTTGTCCTTTCTGTTGCTGATTCAAATCGAGCCGTAGAGATAATATTTCAGTCTTCCAGTAACGCAGATATTTTCAAGTCAAGCATCCACTGTGTTGAAACAGCCCACTGCAGTGATCATTTTCCTCAAAGAGAAACCTCATGCAAAGAAATGCAAAGTGTGCCTTTACATTATGCGATCATGCTTTGCAAAAAAGACCAGCACAGGTCAAAGTGAATTATAAAACAAGTGGAACTGATGCCATTAACTACTAGAAAAAAGGTGCAAGAAGAAAATTTGACATGCAATTTGTGCTTTGAGAAAACAGCTTCCAGTGTAGCAGGGATACAGTCAAGCTGTGTTGTATGGGGCCCATTCAGCTACATTACTTGTACTTTCGTCAGGAAATGGGGTGTTTCAAGTTCATAGTGGCACACGGTCTATAGCAGCTAGAGGCTCCACAACAAGTCTGCTGGATGCACCAGACCCCTACAGCACTCTACTGAACTGCCAAAAGACTATAAGATCTAGGTCTTAGGTGGGTTAACCCACCCTACAGTAGGGTTGGGTGCCAAACTCTGTATTTTAAGCGAACCGACCGAATTACGTCAGATTACAGATTAAGGTAACGAAATCTGTTACCTATTGATTTCACCTCAGAGCGCGTAAAGAGAGTAACTTTTTATTTTAGCGCGTTGCACATTTATTTGTCATGGGATTTCCTGCACGGAGCCTCCGTTAAACTTGGTGCCAGCTCTCGACAAAACAAGATCGGGTGTTTGTGTAAAACACTACATAGTTTGCAGTTGAGACTGGAGCAGTGAGATAAACAGACCGCTGTAGAAGTGGACACATAACTCTTGCAGCAGTATGATGAGAGAGTAGGAATTAGGTCACATGCACATGTCTCCGGTGTTGAACACAGGTAAGATCAAACTGTTTCGCACACGTTTCAGATTTAACCCTGTAGGCTACAACTACAATTAATGTCACTGTCAATTAATGGCATGGCACAATTAAGTGTGCCATGCCAACGTAAGCTATTGTATTTCTGCTTTGGAGAATGTAGTTGAAATTCCTACACAGTGTAGGGTATTGTAGCAACAGGTTAGGGGGCGTTTGGGAAAAATGGAGGGAGGCACAGTTCAATAATGCTTAAATTAGGCTATAGGCTAAAGGCTGAAGCAGAACTCCTACAACACATTGTTTGTAAAGAGTCAGTCAGGCAGTTTTCATTCCATAGGCAACATGTAATTACTGTAATGTTATTACAGAGAGTAAAGTACCGAAAAAAGGTACCGTTGGGTATTGGTACCAAATTCGAGGTACCGGACCGGCACCAGTATCGATTCAAATGTGAACGCTACCCAACCCTACTCTACAGTACATATAGTTAAAAGAAAGGCAAGCAACTATGAATGCAGCACAACAAATACACTTGTACTGACAGTCATCTACAAACACCTATAAAGGCAAGGCAGCTGGACCACACACACACACACACACACACACATCTAGGCTCTACAGAATGGCTAACACACTGACCCTTGTGCCTGACTCTAGGTCTAGCCCATAGGCAAGACTCTTAGCCGGGGTCTCAGCATCTGTGGCCCAACGCTGGCCTCTCCTGCGACCCACACTGCTGCTGCTGCCACCGAGACACGGGCCGGGGGTCCCAGGCTGCCTAATATGCCTGGAGTCTACCGGCGCCCTCTGCTCCCACTCAGAGATGGAGGACGCTACTGAGCCAATAGCTGAGGCGGCGGCAGAGGAGGAAGAGGTGGGGTAGGGTTCCTGAGCTGCCCTAAAGGCCGCTGGGTTTGGGCGGGAAGGTGTTTGGCTGACGTCCTGCAGAGGGGGGCGAAGGATTGGAGCCGAGTGGTGAAGCCGTGTTAGGGGTTACAACGTTAGCACAAACACACACACACACACACACGAGTGCAGTGTACCCAGGATGCTGCGCCGCTACAGAATCCAGCAGCGCACCAATCCCATGATCCTCACCTGGCGTTAGCATGTTGCCTGTGACACATTAGCTTAATGAACGCAGCTCGCAGTGATTCCATGCACAAAAGGCCAGAGCACTTGGTGAGGGAACACAACGCTGCGCTGGCACATCGCTAACGCTGCGCTGGCACATCGCTAACGTGCATTAACATACTCACAGGTGGAGGCTGGGGCGAGGCGGACCTCTTCTGGGAGGCGGTGCGGTCTCTCTCCCTGGAGGGCCTCTGGGGCTTGTCGGGCCGCTCGGCGGGACAGCCCCCGGTGCTCTCGGTCACTATGGCCTTCAGCTGCTTCAGCTTCTCATCCTTCACCCACAGCTTGTTCTGCAGCTCCAGCTGCTTTGCATTCACGCGCCTCTCCTACGGCAGGGCACACACACTGGCTATTAGACATGCACGTGTGATGTGGCTGACACGCTGAGATTGGAGACATCCTGATGCTAGCAGTGTCTCCATGTTAGGCTTGGTCAAACCACACTTGGTTGACTGGGGCCATGTAATCTCGTGATTGCCTGAAGCCTTGATGTCGTCTTTAAAGAGCAGAAACCACCATTAATGATGAGTGACATTGACATCATTGATATGATTATATTTATAGCCTGGTCTCTCATCGGCTTCTTTTCATTTGTTATTTCACCTTCCATTCATTCTTGTGAGAAGCTTCTAGATCTTGAACACTACGACACCACCATCACCATTCACCATTACCACAATCACATTAATGATGAGTGACATTGACATCATACCAGAGGTAGGGCTGCACCATTCTGGATAAAATTTTAATGCTTAGAATTGAGAACACAGTTTCCCCCCCACCCTCCAATATACACGTTTACTGCACTCATTGACGTGATACAGAAGGTACAAAACATGATGGCTCCTAATAGGACTAGCACATCCACTTTGGACAACAGAAAGTGACTGCTTCTCGTAACAGCCCTCATAAATCTGACACCGAACAGAAATGCACACTTAGCCTAGTCAAACGTATGGGGTGGGGGGGGGCGCATGAAAACATGTTATGAGGCATCATCATATTGTGAATGTAAAGAGGATAGGGGTGCATTGGGGACATTTGTGAGGACAGTGCTGCCATGTTAGTGTGAGGGTTCTAGCATTTCCCCCGTTCATCTAAATTAAAATATCGAATTAGAGTTACAAGCTTGACGCCTCCCTCGTTTAACTGAAGAAATAACCTAGCCGAAGTAAATAAATGTCAGATCTACGGTTCGATTCCACAAGGATCTAACATAGGCCGAACTCAGAATTCATAACAGAAATCATTGCAAGATAATCCACAAGCGCAACGAAATATTACATGCCTATTTATATTTGTCTGAATAGTCTCACTTCAAGAGCAGGATTGGAAACGGCACCTGAACAGCTGATCAAAAAGACAGTATAGTATTCAAACATTAATGTTAATTGGGGTCCCTACCAGCCCCTCCCCTCACTCAGCTCCTTGGCGCATTGTTAAAAGTTCTAGTGGGTGGAGTCAGGCTCAGCACTGGGGTGCAGTTTAGAGGTCTCCATGGTCGGGTCCAAGTTTGAGTGTTTGACTCGGATCTGGGTCGGGTCTGACATAAATGCTATGATTCGTTGACTCGCTCATGCTCACTCTCACTGTGTACATTTTACTTCCTGCTGCTCTGCGTCACGTGGTGTTACGCCGTCATTTGTTGATTGAGAAAGTAGGAGCGCTTGTTATGAAGCATCTGGTGACCCTAATGAAAATTTGGCAGAATCGTTTTCATGTCGATGTGAAATCGCATAGAGGAATGGAGATTTCTTTTACGATTAATTGTGCAGCCCTACAGAGGGTTCACCATTAAACACTGCAGCAGCAAAAGAAGACATTTAACAAGCCCACTCACACACTCCTTCTCCCACTTGATCTTGGTGTCTGCGACCACACCCTGCATACGCTGTTCCATGCGCCTCCTCTCCGACAGCTCCCTCTGGAGCCTTTGCTCCCGGGTCTCCAGCTCCTGCTGAAGGGAGCGCTTGTCCTCCTCATAGATGTTGGTGGTCTTCTGCAGGATGTCAATCTGAGAACAAGCATTTCACAATCATGGTTCAATGTAATTAATATGGAATACAGAAATATTCTGTCATTCAAAATGGAAACATAACTGCTAAGAGAAATATAATAATCTTTATCCCTCCCTGCTTAATCATGTTTGTAAAGAAATAATGCAAGCCAACTGGTAAAGAGAAGAGAAAGTCAGGCACCTTGTATTCCAGCATTTTGGATTTCTTCTCCAAGCGCTCTATTTCAGACTTCTGGGTGGTGATAACTTTTTCCTTGTCACTGAGCTTGCCTCTCTGGTCGTGGATGAATTTCTCCTTGGCTGCAAGATGGCCGTCGAACTGCTGTAGCATGCACTTCAGTGTGTTTGCTGTAGGATTGCATTGACATTTATATTCGTAAAATAAAACTAAAAAAGTTATACAATAGCTACACATTTACAGCCATTTATGTTATTGCTTATGAGCACAGAGCATAAAGATTGATAAAGGTGAACTTGGTCTCCCTCCTCCTCCTCTGCGAAAATGTGTTTAATAGGCTCGTACAGTTCTGGTTGATTTGTGTGGTCAGCAACTGGCGGATGTGAATCCTCCTCCGCAGAACCTCGATGAGGCGGGGCAGGGTCTGATCATCTGATGGGTCCACCACTTCACAGGACGGGAGGGGAGGAAGGCTGTCGATGTGCTGGCTGGACAGGCTATCTACAGCAGAACAAAGGATATGGAGGATAAGAGCAGCTAGGGCTGTCGCGATAAACGCAATACTGCAATACCGCGGGCGATGGCAAGGAACAGCCATTATCGCAATGTTTACATTTGCATTTGTTTTCCCCTTAATGAGCCTAGCCCATTTTGTAGCCGGTTGTAGCCTTTTGGAATGCATGTATTTACAACACTGACGTAATGCTTTACTACAGTTTTGCAGTAATCTGTTGTTTGGGCAGCATGTCTGCACCTAATGCTCCGCTGATGTAGTGGCAGTACAGAGTCATTATGTTGGGACATGTCTATCTCTTGTGGGAAAGAAAACGGAATAGATGTACCCTAACATTTTGGGTTGTTAAACCAAAAACAGCCACACAACTTCAATTCAAAAGATCAATTATTTCTGTCTACAACAATGCTAAGCCAAGGTATGTGGCTTGGCGCATCACACACCACTGATCTTGCGCCATTTAATATGCTTTTAATTAATTGGTCATATTTTTCATCTGACATTTTTATCAAACATGCCGAATGTGATTACATACCTACAGTCAGAACACCGGTGCGCTAAACTGGTAGCCGATATGTTGTTGCACAATCGATAGCATACCGCGCTATTAAACCAACCTAAATCGCCGCATGGAAAATTCTCTAACCGTGACAGCCCTAAGAGCAGCTGCACTGTTTAGTTGTTTCAGTGTAGAACACAAGACCTATGAAGTTGTTGTTTGTTTTACCAGTATTGTTGGAGTCTCCTTGCTCATCCAGGCGCTGAGAGAGCTCATCTCTGAAGGCCTGGTTCTTGTGTCTGCGCCCCGACGGGAGAACACAGATGGGCCGATCGACCGGTCGGGCCACTTCCACCTCCTGGGTCATCTCTGCAAAGCGCATCACCAGCTACCGCACGCGCACACAGACACACACCAGTGCGTGTCGAACGCAATGAGGGACAGAACACGGCGTTTTATTTGTTTGGACAAATGTGTGAATTCATCCACATGATTATGGTATTGTATGGGATCCTGAGGTAATATACTGTGTACTGAACATCCTACCATGGTTTCTTCATAGTCGTCTGCATTGGGATTCACACACACAATCATCCTGACTTTCCCTTCACCGTCAAAGTAGTTTTTGAACAGATGTGTCACTTTTGAGTCCCTGTACGGCACCATCTGTGTGAGAACAAAGGCAGTCATCACGTGACCACTCTGTACCCTACACAGCATGTTACACAATCGCCTCCATGCCAGATGAGGGAAGATGCTTTCAGAAAGCCAACCTTATTCGTTCCACACATCTGGTTCTCCCGTAAGACCTCTATACATGTGCGTAGTGTCATCAGAGACTGGTTAATGTTGCCTGCAAACGAAGGGTGCGGCCGGGGGGGTGAGATTGTAGACAGTGGTAATACATGCAGAAGAAAGTGTGCATAGAACTCAATATGGCGCTGACCTGCTTCACGGAGCCGGCTCCCCTCAGCTCTGGTTCTGCTGGTGCGTTCACTGCCTGCCAAGTCCACCAGACACAGCTGGCTAACATTCACCTGGTTCTTATCCTGCAGTTTGACCAAAGGAAATCAGCACCCATGACCACAGATGAAACCTGCTGCTGTACACAGTACAGTGAAATCGAGTGATTCCACACCTGAAGAATGTGGTCCCCATCTGCATCAAGCGGTGCTTGGGCCAGCTTCACTATGAACACACTGTGGGAGCGACTGGACTCCCGGTTGAGCTGTGTATTGGCTATTCTTCTCTTCTTTTGACCTGGATGACAGCAAACCATTATTACACAGACATACTTCTCACTACTGGAGGAGTGGTGGTAGTCTCAGCCTCTTACATCAATTAGCACTACGTCACATAAGTAACTGTGCTGAAGTGCTGAACATCTGATACGTTTGGCTACTTTTCCATTGCTAGTACCAGCACAACTACTCTACTCGCCTCAGGGAGCTTTATCCATTGCATAGTAGCAGCTCTACTCAGTTGTACCTGGTCGCCATAGCAACGCCGCTGTTCGAACCACTCCTGCAGTATATCAGTAGTCATTTTTATTTTGGAACATGTTGGAAGGTCCTTCGGTAGTCGTGTGCAGCAAACAGTTCATAGACATCTTGGTCAACAAACATCTGCAATTCCTCAATTGAGTGCCATTTAATAAAAGGTAAATAAAAAGGCTGCTTCTGTAGTTTGCCGTACAGTATAATGTATGTGTTGCGCAATGATGAAGTGAAGATTTCATCCAATAATAGGCCTAGTCTGCATTGTTGTCACATCACATTCTGGTATCGCCTCAGCTCGCTTGGAACCTCGACAGAGCAGGTACTAGACTTTACGTATAGGCTGGCTCTGCAGGACTAGAGTGGTGTAATATCAGCTCACTCTTAAAAGTTACATTGTTTTTATTTATGGTAAGATGCAGTTGTGAACTAAAGATATTTTCTATTAAATTCTGATTACAAATACATACACATATAAAGTAAGTTGTAGAATTGTACTTAAGCCTAGTCAAAAAACGACTTCTTCCAGAATTAGTCAAACTGGTGAACATGGCGATGTCAGAAGTTAAATACAAAAGAAGCCAAGTGTAACAGGAAAAACGCTCACTCACCCTTCCAGAAGACCTCAAAAGCCTCTTCTGTGGATTTCACCTCAACCTCAGTACACCCAGCAACATACATGTTGTGGTTCTGATCTTCACGCAAGATCTTAGACTGAGGTGGCCTAAACAAAACCAAAAACACATACTTATGGTAAGTAGTTACTTTGATGTCACTCACCTTTGTAGGGGATGTCATCAAAAGTGCATACGGTTATTTTTTTAAGGTAACATTTTTTATAATATTCATAGTTAGTATTAGTAATAAAGCACAGGCCATTCAGGGATGCCTTTGCATGTCTACGAAGGGCAGAGCACCATTCCAAATAGCCACATAAACAAAACAATCAGCCCGGGACTCAATATAGACAACTATTCATAGGTAGTTTATGCTGCATACAGGGAAGATGAACTAGAAAATGAGAATGCATTAATGGCATATGAAGCACTATGACATGTAAGCTACAGCCATGGCTCAGCTAAGGCGTCATATTATAGAATGAAATACACTGGACACATACACATACTCAGTGTTCTGTACAGGTGTGCCACCACCAAGCCACCTAATGAAAGACAGTGTATTGCAACATATCAACACAGAAATTGAAATGAGATATAATAAGCAACAACACATTGGAGATTCATTGCTTAATAGTAAACTTAACACAGGGTCAACAACAATAAGAATTATCTCAATGATGTAGTGTACAGCTAACATCTTCTACAAAAAATCACTTCACTCACTTTGGTCTGATGGGGTCAAATGGAGCATCTTCTAGGAGATCATAGATATAGTTGTTATATATCTCAATGTAGGACACAAAGACACTGTAAGAACTGTCTTCGTCCACGTTTTCAGACTTGCACGCGTCCTCCGGGCTGATCATGTCAGCAAACTCTGGGTCTGCCTTCTGCCTGAGAAGCAAACCCCAGAGACACATGTTGAACGCTAATCAGAGCTACACATGAACTGTATTCAGCCCCAATTTATTTAATTGTTTTGACAATGGCTTAATACATCATCTGTAAGAAAGGTGATGTCATCATTACCTCGATGAGAGGGTTTTGGGCACAGACTGCTGACTCTCTCTCTTTTGTCTCTCCAGCAGAGCATCAACTTGGCTCTGAATCTCCATTCCATTTTTGTCATCAGTTGTGAACACCTAAGACAATTAAAAAAGAAAACACTATATTGTTTTAACTGTAACATAGCAACAGATATTAGAATATATCCTAGTGAAATACTTACAAATCTCTTGGCCTGATAGAGGCCAATGCTGTTAAAAAGCATATCTAAGCAACGCGGGAGGAGTCCACCTTCACCTGGAGAGCCGGTCATGGTGAAAGTCTTACCGCTGCCTGTAACTCCATATGTGAACAGCAGACCTGTGGAGAAACATCACAATTCTGAGGAGAATATAACCCATCAGACTGAATAATAATGACATTATACCCATGTGGTCACTTACCATTCTTACAATGAATGAGGTCCTCCACTAAGGGCTTGGCAACCTCCTCAAACAACTCCATCTGACTAGTTTGAATTCCAAACACTTTTTTGAAACAGTACTGCATCTGATAAATGAAAAAAACATACATAAACAGTGTGTCCACAGCAGTGTGCTGTGTATTTCTTTATAATAATAACAACATCAACAACAAATTTTAAAAAGTGATTATAATCTACTTTTTTTTGGTGGCCTAATTAAGTCGATTGTCTAAATAACATGACTAAACAACATGCATAACGTAATATACCTCCTTGTAGTCCCCATTGCGGTTGGCTTTGAGGCCGTCAGGTGGGTGCAGCTGAATAGTAGTGCTACTGATCATCTCAATACAACACTCCTCATTCTCGGCTCCCGGGGGACGTATACGGCAGTATACCTACATCAACGAAATGCAGTACGTCCCAACATTTAAACTGATTTAACACAACAATGCACAGAAACGAGTATGGTTGTAGACAGCCACTCACTCCAACAGGATCTTTTTCAATGTTGGTCTTTTTTGGTCCTGGCCTCCGGGGAGTTTTTGCCTTTCTGTAAGTACGGTAATGAGAGGATTAAGACTCGCTAACTGACCATACGGTACAGTACAAAGTCAGCAGGCTAGTCTGGTATTTTTACCTATACGGTAACGGTACCGTGGTATAGTTGAAAATCCGTGCAAACGTTGATAGGACATGTACCTACATTTTAATACATATCTGGTTTATAATCGTAAGTATTATCCAACTGTTCGTATTCATAGCAGAACAACGTTTTACTCACGTCGTGCAAAAAGCGTTGTTGATAAGCTAACGTACCACTACCGTAGTAGTTGCCCTAAAGTACGGTAGCGTAGTTAAGCAGCTAAACTGTACTGAACGGTAGCCATATGCAACGATACATTTCAATAAACGCATTCCAATTTAGAACATTAGCATTGTGTATGTAACGCGACTTTATTATAACAAATGAAAATAACTATACTCACCCCGGTCTCTGCATTATTATTTTATTGTTCAGCTTTTTGGACACGTTACTTTCCTTCAAACAAGGCGCTCTTGTATTTGAAAATGTCCACTTTTGAAAACATGGTTTCGGTAGGGTGGTATTTGGGCCAATCAAAAGAGCAGAAAGAGCGCTCAGCCACGGAAGTCCCGCCTCAAATAAATGGTATATTATATTATATTATATTCAATGCAATTGTTCAACTGTGTATTGGTAAATAGTTAATTTGAGCCATACATAATAAATAAAAACGAACTACAAAGCAGTCTTACTTTATTTCATATTGAAATATACAGTATTCATAAATAACATTATTTAAAAACTTGATTTCACAAGACAGAAACTAGTGATGAAAATCAGTGCACTGCCTTCATTTTACAGAAATGTACTGTCAAGGCATTATACTTCCCACCTCCATCCAGTCTCCACAGGGATACAGATATAGAAGTAGCCCCAACCAGAGCTGCACATAGCATTTGCATGCCATGATAAGGAAGGAGGAAGACTTAACGGATTCTGGAAGTGAAAATCATTTTAAAACTATGTGGTTGTGATGCTTTTAACAGTTACTTGCAGCACCAAATCTTGATTGTGTAAGTAGTATCACAAAAATGAGACTCTTAAGAACTATCAAAGTCAAAGTTACCATTCCATTTCACAGAAGCCCCTTAACGGTATTGCTTTATAATCCCAAAGTGGTAGAGAAATTAGAAAACAAAGATCTCAGACAGGAATATTCACTGATATAAATCACTGTATCATTACCCTGTGCCTAGGGTTTCGGGCACGTTTCATAAGACACATTACGTAGGCATTTCATATGAAAACAAACGCTTCTTTAAATGTTCACGCTAGTTCCCTTCAAGTTATGCCCTTGTTTTAGGGTAATACATGCTAACTACCCCCCATGTAGCCTAACAGGCACCAATATTATAGTTCTTAAAGAGCATGGCCAATGATACTGAAAACGGGTCCCCATAAATTCAGTGGTCTTTTTTCCTCTAAATCACATACCATAATATCCCCACTCTATTCTTGCCTCCATGTGTTGGGAGGTGTCATGTGGTAATATGGAGGTCATCCTTCAGCCTTTGTGCAAGACGTTTGATCATTAGTGGCAGCAGCCCTCGGACGCTTTTCTCTCTTTGCTAACTGAGGATGAGAGTAGAGGTAGACTGAATAGGCCAATTATGACCAGATTAAGCAGCACACACAACAGTGCAGCTCCAAGGGTGTTGGCAACGCTGAGGGAGAAAGAGTGTGTGAGGAGCCACTGCCGTCGTGTTGTCATGTCCTGCTCAATGGCTTTCATCTGGAAGTGGGTGCCCATGACCCCGCACACATGGAACAACTGATGGCTGTGACCTGCAGAGGGAGCAGTTGCACCATGGTTGAGAACAGAATGTGTCATGGTAGCTCAGGTCTGAAATGCTGCAGATAATTAATATTACAAACTGGTTTAAACAGATTGCAAAACAAGTAAATGGAAAAAAACAGTAGCACGCATTATTACGTCACATTACTTGAGTTATTAATTATTGGCTTGATTCTCAGTTTATTACAGTAGAGTGGATTAACGTGAGAATGAAGACAAACATAGACTGTAGTCATACAACATGTATTAACTGCATTCCTGTGGCCTGTGTCTTACCTATGTAATCAAAGCTACCAGGGGCCAGGCGCTCAGGAAGGTGTGTGGCAAATAGAAAGCCAGTGAGGAAAGCCAGAGCAATGTGGTTGTAGTGGAGAATGTTGGTGTCGTTATTAGTACAGCCGTCCCCCTCACAAAAGAAAACCTGTGGAAACAGACACAGATTAGATATGTGGTTTTCTGCTTGAGGCACATCCTCACACAATACTAAGCTATAGCTGCTGATTACTACTACAGTTTTGAAAAAGTCAATGACTACTTCTGGTCACATACATACAT
>JAODUH010012373.1:0-27500 GCA_027564835.1 Typhlichthys subterraneus | reverse complement strand
CCCCGGAGCATCAGCATTCACACAAATGCTTCTTTCTACGTTATACCGTGTGAACCAATGTGGAAGCTGTGATATGTATCCAAGAGCGAGACAGAGTGACTCGGAGAGGGAATGATGATGGACAGGCAGCCTGATATGCAGACCCACAGGCTCAAATACAGAATGTTCTATCCGATTTCACACTTCTTTCTGTCTGCAGCTTGCTGCGCTGGTGGTCCACTTAGGGCTTTGCATGTTGAGTGTTCCATTAATCCGGGTATGTCACACATGGCCTTGTCCAAGATGCACACACACACACACACGCGCGTGCGCGCGCACACACACACACACACACACTGCACACACACATACAGTAACATCAACAGATCCACAAGATCCACAGCCAAGGTGGTGCAGAACTGTGGCCATTATGCACCCAATAAATCAGTCACTCACTCATTTATGTATGCAGCCTCTCACCACACACTCCAGCAGCGATGATCAACACGCGCACACACACCACAGACACACACACACATACAGTATATTCACATTATAGATGTATATGTAACTTATGTATAAATAGGTAGGTTAACACAATAATGCTTTGATTCTTAAAGGGACTAACAACCGCACATAGACATAGACACACACACACACACACACACAAACCCCCTCTCTTCCTGTGTCTCACACACACACACACACACATGCAATCTCCATCCCGTTGCAGATAGCTGGCTTATGAAGTGCATCTGTATGGTGCTGTCACACCTTGTCATTCATTTCAAAGGCAGGGCCAGACTCCAGAACATTCTTCTGCTGGGTGTAGCCATGCTGCGTTGGATGTCAGTGATTGGGATGGAACCCTAGTAGCTAACATACTGTACCCTGCCTGGTGTAGCCATCAACCTCCAGGAGAACCCCAGAAGTGTGTGGGTCCATCTGTGGGATACATAGCACGTAAAGGTGGTACGTTGCGAGACAAAGAGACATTGAGGTCCGAACACCCGAAACGGAATTACAGGTGACAGCTCCCTCGAGTGCTAAGCCGTGACTTCCACCCTGATCTACAATAACAGTGAAGGACTGTGAAAGTGTGCATACCAGGGGTTGTGATGAATAAGCACCTTGCCGTAGCCCTGCACTGGAGACAGACAGACTGACTGACTGACAGACAGAAAGACAGACAGACAGACAGACATACAAGTTTTCAGTTAATCTTACTGACTTACTGACGTTTTAATGATTTCACTATTTAAATATGAGAAATAGTTGTAGCTTTTTTAGTTGGAATGAAAACACACGTGCCCTTCGGCCTCAAACCGGCCACATTTTGGGAACAGCTACATCGCTTCACTGGAGTGAATGGAGAATGTACAGTACATGTATGTGTCTCTGCTCACTTAAGGTAGCAGTCACTGCTAGTTAGCGAGCCGACTGCTGAGCCAGGACAGACGTAACGTGAGATGGCGACTATAGCAAGTCTATTGGAAACCCAGGAGACATCCGGGTTATCGGCCAGCTGTATAGATGTAATCTATGCCGTTAAACCGGGCCGCCTTGGCTCTCTTTTGGAAATAATACCTACACTTTTAGAGAAACATTACTCTGATTTACTCTGGTGGCAATACATGAAGTCCATTCTCTTTTTTATCTCTCTATATCTCTCTTTGTAACTCTCCATCTTTTATTTTATTTTATTTCTTTTCCTCCATTTTGGTATTATTTTCTTTTAACTTCTTTTGCATGAAATGTCTGGGGTTATTTTCCAAACATGGGGAATATGACATCCTTGCAGCACGACACATGTTGGGTTGGCTATGTGAAATAATCTACATAATAATATACATTCATTTTTAGTATATGTAAATGGCACAATGTATCGGCACAATGTATCTTAGCAACTACAAAACACAACTACAGTGAGATATTTAGCAAATTAATTAAGGTAGTTGATGCGTTGTGAAAATAAACATGTATTCACATTAATTTCACTAAAATACAGTCCAGGTCAGTTAGAAGTCATGCATGTACGTGCTTAATCTGCATTACAAAACCTTACCAAGGAGGGGTACATTTTATGCACCACACGTGTGCACACTGCAGCAGCTCCAGAGGTTAGGGTCAAGATGTCATATAACCTGCCCCGCCCCGGGTTTCCCCTTAAGCGACTCACCTCACCCCAATGTCCTGATCAATTACCCAACACGGAACATATAGCATAATCACATAAAGCACCCCCCACCTACCCGACCTCAGCCTCCACATCTTTGGCCTGCCCCCTTCACCCCACCACCGTTCCACCATTATATCCCTCTGGCTTTCGCGCAGGTCACCCCATCTTTGTCCTGTTTCAGTCATAACATTGTTACTGTGTATCATGCGTTATCTAAACAAAAAAACATGTTATGTTCACCCTCCAGCCAGTGCCATCTGACCAGTGACACTGGCTCCAATCTGGAGATGGTCCCCGGGCGCTGCACAGCGGCTGCCCACTGCTCTCTTGAGGAATGGGTTAAATGCAGAGGATGAATTTCGCAACATGTATGTGACAATAAAAGCACTCTTACCTTACCCTTACCTTACCTTAAAGGTATGCCTAGACATTCTGGAGAAAGCTTGTGGATATTTGAACTTTATTAAAGCAAGAACACATCTCCCTTCAATGCCATACGGCATAGCTCCCTCAGAAGCTCCGCCCCACACTGTAAACATATTGCTAAGGCTAGGATATTGTTGTGAGATGTGGTCTGCACCACTTTGTTTGTGTTCCAATTTACAGAGCCAGGGCTAAGTAGAAACACCAGATTATTTTATCAACACACACGCAGAAGAGGCAGTTAGCTGAACTTCAGTAGATATTTGCTGAATTTGACAAAAAAGTCTACCGGTATTAGCTTACAATCGCTGACTATACTATACTATAATTTTTATTTATTTAATAGGAATACTGAATTGTAGAGACTACACGTTATTGAATTGAACACACACCACCAGCCCAGGAAGTAAATATTCAGAACTCAAAAGTGTTGAGATGTTTGGATATGGATGGTTAATTTGTTATGAATGTATTGGGAAAACATTATAGTATCTCTTCTAAACCTGCCTTAGGGGAACTTGCAACAACCTGATCCAGCTGTCCGCTAACATCCTGTTTGCCATCTGCCAACCTCGCTTTAACACGTGTCACTTCGTTTAACATCCTTGTTCAAAATGTATCACGTGTTCAACAAAACATCCTGGGTAGTATCTAAACAATTCAGTACATGTTAGGCATAAAGCCTAAACATGGAGGACATATTGACATGTTACTATATACTACCTATTGATTTATTATTTTAATGTGAACATAAGTAAGATATTTCACTATCTTGTGTCAAGTGTTATTATTTTTCAGTTAAATATGCCTACACCAGTCATTATTTCTTTCCCCTTCTATATTTTTCCAGCCAGTACTTTTGCACATTAACAAGCAATAACAAGCGAGCCGCTCAAACGCACCAGTATTTTCCACCGGCCTGTGATACTGATTGTGTACTGAAAGAGCGAGTGATGATCTCAGAGCAGCAGCAAGGCCTTCTCCATCTGCTGAGCCGCTCAACACCGGCGACCTCATGAGTCACGGCAGAGGAAATTAGCTTAATTACTGCTCTCAGTTCTCAGTCACTAGAACCGCTGCACGGAGCGACCGAGGGGGACGAGACGAGAGGAGGAGAGGAGGAGAGAGGATAGGAGGTGAGAGGGTAGGAGGAGAGGAGAATAGAGGAGGAGAGGAGGAGAGGAGAGAACAGCAAGATAAGGAGCAGGGAAAGGAGGGAGGGGCGAGGGAGTGGAGGACACAGGAATGTGAAAGCCATGCGTCTCCCTTCCCTGTCCACACGCCAGTCTCTTGTCCGTCCGTCCGTCCGTCTCATCCACTCCATCCCCCCTCTCCCCGAGGCACGGCTCTGGCAGATGCAAGTGAATACCTGCACATGTGTCTGGTTTATCCATCTGTGTGATTGGGTTAAGGCCTGGGCCCTGTGGCAGCAGCCTAGGTTATAGTGGAGCTTCTTGGGCCTGGCTACTCACGCAAGGTGGTGAGTGTGGACCTCAGGCCATCTGTCAATCCTGTCTCCCTCGCGTAATGTACACGCAGGCACGCACGCACGCGCACACACACACACACACACGCACGCACACACGCACGCACACACACCCAGAGCCAGGATTAAAGGAACCCTACACACATGTAAAGCTACAGTCTGTATATGATTTTTTGTCAGTCCAGATATATATTTTACCGTGTTTGTGTCAGGTTTCTGCAGATGTTTGCTTCCTGTTTACTTTGTTATTGTAACCCTGCTATGTTTTGAGTGTTAGGCCATAAATAGTGCGAGGAGGGCTTAAAAAAAAAGGAAAATGAGTGTGACTGTTTTGACAGCTTCCATATCCACATATCTGTGTTTATTCTTGGGCATCGCGGGGTCGTTGAGGTTGAGAGGGAGGAGCATCCAAGGGTTAAAGTTCCTCGAGGAGAGAGTGTTGGAATGCAGACTTGACCACGGGCAACTTGAGAAGTATAGCGAGAAGCATGACGGGTGCACGGTCCGCCCACTCTGACACACGCACACACACAGGGTAGCCCTATATCTCCCTACTAAACGGTTCTCTCTGCTCCTGTCCGTTCATAATCCCCTTCCCTTATATCCCAGGCTGTTTCCATCCATCGTAAACAAAGCCTATCATGTTGCTGGTGTCATGATGTCAAACCGGCGGGCCCGGTAGACTCTCTAGACGTCTGTGTGTCTGGCTCAAGACTGGCTGACAGATTTTGGCAACCTCGGGTCATGTTAGTTTCCGTATAGTGGGTACGCATAGTGGCTAAGTCTGGGAGATGTGAGTTGTGTGTATCTGCATGAGGGGACTCCTTGTGTGTGTGTATGTGTGTGTGTGTGTGTGTGTGTGCGTAGGTGTGTGTGTGTGCGTGTGTGTGTGTGTGTGAGTGTATGTGGTTGAAACGGAGTAGAGCTCATCTCATAATCTCTTATATCAACAGTTGTTGGATGGGAGTCTGGAGCTGGTTATATGTAAACAAATGGTGGCTAATGCATTTCACTGTTTGTCTGTATTTGTTCTCGAGCTAGTGCGCTCATCAGACAAACGACAAAAACGACAAACAGAGAGAGATTGACCACCTGTGGGGTTTTTGTTGTGTCTAAGCGTTTACTTGAAGTGTTATTGATGGGACCAAGAAAATGCAATCGGGTTTGTCAGTTTATCCCTGGACCTACAGTATATCCTCCAAACCTGGACATCAATGTAAACTCTTTTGGGCTAAATTGCTGTGACACTTACAAAGCCTCTCTCTTGTTTTCTCTATGTTTTCCCGTTGGCAAGCACATGGGCACACACACACACACACACACACACACACTGGTGTGGTGTGACAGATAAGGTAATTTATAATGCTGACAGGGCTCTTGGGGTCCTGTTTCACTCTATCGCTTCAATATTTTATGTCTTTCCCAGCGCCAGTGCTGAGACATTTAGCAACCTATGGATCATGCATATGATTGGGTGGAGGAAAAAACCACACTCCCTAAAACCAGACAGGAGGCGTCAAAGGACTGGCCTTAAATGTTTCTGCTAAGTCTTCACTTGTTTTAGCGCTTTGTCGGAGCCCTTTTGCATGTTGGAGTGCGTACTGTACTGTGTGTGCGTTCCTGTGGGTGTAATACCAGCCTTGGCAGCCAAGTTTCAAGATTACCTCCCCGCTCTACTCTGAACTCAAGCACTCTGGAAATCATTACCTGGAATTGCTCTTGCTTCAAAGACCCCTCTCACGTCCAACCTCTGATGACAAATCAGACTGTTTCAATCCTCCCCAGCTCAAGGCTGGCTCAGTTGTTAGGACAAATATGTTGCCTTTCAAGAGAGAGGGGGTATTAAGTAAGAACGTTAATCTTTGGGGCCTCAGAGAGACCAATGTAGCTATTGTGCTGCAGGATCCCTAACCATCTGAATCAAAGTGTTTGCACTAGATTGTACAAAGCGTAAGCTTACCATTGGAAAGTTAATTTATTAGAGAAAATCAGAGCTGTATTTATAGGCTTACTGTCAGAGAAAGCACATGCCTTGTTGTTTTGTGGGGCATTCTCAGGTTTTCCGCTGAGACAACCCGATTTGTGCGCTTTCAAACGGAGGCTCTGTCCTTAAACAACCTTGAACTCCATCTGAATTAATGACTATTCAGAGATAAAAGATCATCGGAGTATAACACGATATTCTGACGGTATTATCAACAAAACAATGCAGTTGTTTCTCCATTGCTGAGTGCATTACATAGAGAAGAAGATATGCATATAAACACGGAACATGGCCTATATTATCTGATATTTGTATTGCTGTCTTGGATAAGAAGATTAGACCAGAGAGAAGAGAGAGAGGAGAGAGAGAGAGAGAAAGAGAGAGAGAAACAGTGAGGAGATAAGAACACTAAAATTGTCAAGAAAAATATTAATAATGAAATCTTGTTTGGTTTCTCTTGCATCCAAGAAACACATCAAGCTGCTAATAGTGGCAGGTAGGCTAGTAAATTAAAGGAAGTTACTTTCTTATGGTTGCCAAACGCTATCTGGCACCCATTGAGGAGGCTTAAAGCAACTAACAACAAGATTACTACCATAATTAAAGCATACCATACAGTCTTAAAGCATTGCACACATCGGGGCATTACTGTTAAAAACAATTACTGTCAATTACACATAAGCTACATGCGTCATGTGCATACGTGCTGCTTCATAGTGACCTGTACCCTTGTAGTCTCCTTCAGAAGCAGTCCCTAACAACCAGCGGTTTAAAGTAAGGCCTCATGACCAATCCAGATGTGCTCTGTGAGTCGCCCTCCAAACCAATGAAAGGCGCCATTTCATCTCCCCAACCTTTGTTCTTTGTTATTACACCGATCTCTGGATGGTTTTTCCTGCCTAATACCTGACGCCGTACGCCGGCTGTCTGTCACGCACACATACAGTACGCACACACATGCAAGCTGCACATGCCGCACACATAAATACGCACACACACACACACACACACACACACAGTTATACACGTGTCTGTGACAGCGGGCAACTTGGAAAATCACACTTAATCATGTTTGATTGACACAAGCCCCTTTTGTCCTTGTTCCAAATGAGGTTTGTCTGGAAATAGCAACGGCTGAGTCAGTCCCACACCAAGAGAGAGGGGGGCAGACACACACTAGTACCATGCTCAGTGCGGCTGAACACAGGCCGCACTGAAGACGGAGGCATTTGAAGATGTCACACGAGGCTTATAGTGTCTTCTATATCTGCACACTTGCGTATATGCAAATCAATATTCAAAGCATATATGCAAATCAAGCCTTACCACTCATTGTGTATCCTGCTGCACAGTTGGCACCAATCTTTTTATTTAACAGCAGTGGATAGTGGTGGTGGTGGAGGTGTGTGTGTGTGTGTGTGTGTGTGTGTGTGTGTGTGTGTGGGTGTGTGTGTGTGTGTGTGTGTGTGTGTGTGTGTGATATTGTAAACAGGCATAATTGAATCTGTGGAGGAGAGGTGTGAAATGGGTGTCTGCTAACCACACCTCATGTTGCTGTTCGGCCACTGGGGAATAACAATCCTGGGTTGTCGCCCTTAATGTGAAGCTTTAAACATGTTAAATTATACTTTTCTTAAAAGGTTAAATCGACTGAAAATGTGTTTATGGCATCCTTTTGCATTTTATACTAAATAGATATTGGCCTATTTATTTTATATTCATATTTTAATAAATGGCTTGGAGAAACTTGAATGAATATATTTTCACTTACCTAGAAATCATAAGCCTTTTCAACAATAGAGGGGTGGGGGAAAGGAGGGGTGGGGTCTGGCACTACAGAGCGTTTTTGTTTCTCTAAGGTAATGATTAATAATACTCTGTGTTTGTTAGGGCGTAAGCAATGTGCCACATTGCTGATAAATCCATGGTAAACTGCCTTTTTTAATCCATTAAATTATGTCCGTAATGTTTCCACCTTGCTAGACTAACTTTGAGTTTGAGGAAAGTCTATAAATGTCTTTGTTGCAGTTGTTATGACAGCAAATCCTTTTATTTCCACACAGACACAAAAACAGTTGGAGCTTGCACAAAAGCCTTCAGTGGTCGCTTGAAATCTAAAAGGCTCTAACGTTCGTATCCATGGCAATAGAAGTTACTCTAAGAGTGTGAGTGCGTGTGCGTGTAGGTGCGTCCTAGTGAGATCTACATATAGGAAGCCAGTTCCTCTGCATATCGTCCTTAGCAGAGCTTCCGTGTCCGGCCCTAACAATAGAGGAGACTTCCTGGTTAATTGCATCATTTCCTGCCATGCTTCTAATACACTTTCTGAGAAACTAGAAAAGCAAAGGTAAAGAATAGGGCAGAAAGAAGTTGTATGATTTCATGAATTGAAATAAACGTGATAACCAAATGCTAATCAGCATCAGCTATCAGCAGTATTATTCAATCAGTTATTGTTATGATAATGTTACTGTTGTGATGTATTATGTGTGCATACAGATAGAGTCAACCTCAATACAGAGGTGGTTATAGACTTATACCATATACCATGTAGGCATTATGATACACAACCATGATTATAGGTCAAGTTAATGCTTGACAAAGCCCTAGCATACAGGCATGTACATTATATTCATGTGACCACAGTCCATAGGGTTGTCACGTTCACACACGCACACACACAGAGAGAGAGAGAGAGAGAGAGAGAGAGAGAGAGAGGTTAAACAGTGGTCACAGGAGTGTTGTAATGTTGTATCTCCAGAGTGCTGTAGGAACCCCCTTGGTCATATCATGTGACTAATGAAGATATAGGCCTATACCTCACTTGATAAAGATAATCTTTCTCTTCATTCATTCTCTCCTCGTGTGTTTATGTATTGTATACGGCATATGTCTGCTTTATGGTGTGCACAGTGAAGAGGGTGCTTGAGCTTGGAGCAGGACTGTTCGACATCTTTATGTTACTATTCTGCAGTACGGCATATTGCACTGAAAATTAAATACAATTCTAACTCTTTCCCATTCTTACCACGTGATTTCAAAGTGTATGGACGACAGAAGATTCAAATTGTGCTTCATTATTGTTGGAAGGCTGCCAGTGAGGCAGAATGGTGAGGTTAAACTGCGAAGACTGCGTCTATCGTTAGCAGGACAGTGTGATGAAAGCCTTGAAAACATGGCCGTGTGATTCACAGGGAGACACGGCCAGGCCAGCCCCACTAAAGCCCGGCTGACGGGACCAGCTAATCCTGACATTCACACCAATGCCAGGGAAGTGAGTTGAGCCAAATGTAAGGAGAATGTCAAGGTTAGAAGCCCGCGCAGAACAAGGAGCTTTCTTTGATGTACGTTTTGAATGTATCTTCGTGTGAGATGCCTAATAATTGTAAATTGTTTTTCTGTATCCTCAAACACCAGAAAAATGGGCTAGTGTGTACAGTATGTATTACTGTACCTACATGAAACAAAGAATATTCTTTGCCTTATTATATTTAAAACACATTGTGAACCCACCTTTCACATTACTGGAAATTCACCAATATGCAATGTGTGTAGGATATGTGTTTACATGGCAGAAGAACCCCAATCAGCAAAACTGGTATGCACATTAATCAAAGTGTGTGTGCGTGTGTGTGCGTGCGTGCGCGCGCGTGTGTGTGTGTGTGTGTGTGTGACTCAGCCACAACCCTTTGTGCTGATTCTCTGAACCTGACACTGCTCTGTTAGTAAAATGGAGACACCATATCTGTCATGAAGGATTCGTTACAGCTGTTGTTCGGCTGCTGTCAGCTTTAATGTATTCCCTCATATGCAGTATTTTATGTCAAGATTACATTTCCTCTTGCTGTTGTTTGTTGGCCACAATGTGTCTGACTTAGTCTACTTTATATTGGCAAGGCTTTAATGGACCAACCGTTGCAATGTCCAACTGTTGTATTTTCTCTCTTTGAGCCTTTAGAACATTATGTTTCAGTGGATGTTTTTAACACTGATTTATATTTAACATATCCTAACTTGATTGGCTGAATGATCTTGAAGTAGCAGGATAGATAAATATGACTTGTTACCATCCAGAAATGATGTCACACCTGGGCTTTGCACAATGGATTTAGGCTAAAATGACACGATAGGCCGATGTCAGACCACACAACAAGTTTTTCAAGCACAGCTTGAAAAACCTGACTTTAATAGAGGCCCTTTAATCTATTTGACTGTTTGTGTGTGCGTGTGTGTGTATATGTGTGTGTAGCTACCGTATAAGCTCTACCCTCTGTGCCAGTGTGTGCCAAGGTGTACTGCGGACACATAGTGGTGAAGCCATGTTGGAATGAACTGCCTTCTATCTACCTGCGAGAACAAAGAAAGTTGAGGTAGACTGGCAGAGAGGGAAAGAGGATAAAGAAGGCATTAAAACATACACAATGATAAACAGGCAGTTTAACTCAATATCTTCCTTTTGCTTGCATAAACAAAGTGGCGATATATTTGATTTGAGCTTGTAGTTCGCAAGAATGACTATCCCTGCCTTTAAGCTAACCACAATATGATAAAATGCATCTCAAAATATTTGTAAACACTGGGTTTTGCTGAAAACCTAAATGGCAGTGACAATGAGTACACTATAGTAACAATGTTATAAATATTAACATGTATAAATGAATGTGACACACCCAGTGAAGCGGAAAAAAAAGAAAGTTAGATAAAAAAGCAAATCACACAATAATATGAATAACCATAATAATAAATATCGGGTGGTTGGCAATATATTGCAGGTATTAATTTAAGACGGTGTTCCAGGGCCTTGAAATGAAATGAGAGAACAGAGAAGGCAGGCACTGTATTGGAAACACATCACTGCCACAAGACAGGGCAATTACCCTGAGCTGTCCCGCTATGAAACCACAGCGAAGAATACTGCACACACTGCCTTAAAGATCCCTCAGCTCAAGCCAGCAGGGAGACACTGTGCATCAATAGTGTGGAGGTGTGGGCTGGAGGGGTGGACAGGGGATGTATAGGACTGAAGATTGACGAATGGAAAAGCAGAGTCAACAAGGACGGCGAATGGTGACCGAGAGGTAAAAGGAAGGAGTAGGCCTGCAGAGGAAACCCCGGCTAAGGCAGAGATGGGTCGGTGGGGATGGAGAAGGTGGGGGGAGACCTTCGGAACATTTTGGTTGGCCCCCTATCACAAGGCGCCATTGTGCGTCTATGGTGGTGCGCTAACCGGGTTTGACAGGTCCTGTTTTGACTGGGCCCAAGGGGAGCAATGTGTTTAGGGCCCACATTTACACAGGCTTGTTGTTTATTCTCCATCCAACAGCTGCTGTATTCTCTACTCTGCTTCTCTCATCCTTCAGTGCTTCACTCGCACACTCACGCACACACGCGCACATGCACGCACACACGCCCACGCACGCACAGACACACACGTTCACGCACACGCACGCACACACGCCCACGCACGCACGCGCACATGCACGCACAGACACACACGTTCACGCACGCACACACGCCCACGCACACACACGCCCACGCACCCGCACGCGCACGCACACGCACACGCACGCCCACGCACACGCACGCACACAAGCCCAGGCACACACACGCCCACGCACACGCACGCACAGACACACACGTTCACGCACACGCACGCACACACGCCCACTCACGCACGCACGCGCATGCACACAGACACACACGTTCACGCACACGCACGCACACACGCCCACGCACACACACGCCCACACACACACACGCGCACACACACACACGTCCATGCACACACACAGTTTACAGTTTTGTTACAGAAAGCTAACCTTGTGTAAATCATAACAATTCTACACAATGTTTTTTTGTAGGCATATAACATTTTGTGTGTGTGTGTGTGTGTGTGTGTGTGTGTGTGTACATGCGTGCGTACGTGCGTGTGTGTGTGTAGGTTACAGTAAACCACATATTGTTAAGCCACAGGGGACCTAGGAGTGTGCCGAGTCAACACAGTGTTGGGAAATACAAGAGGAAACCAATAAGAGTTAAAGACAGCGGAGACCCCTTCATCATAGAGCATCTCTCTCTCTCTATATATATATATATATATATATATATATATCCCTCCCTCTCTCTGCCTTAATTCTACCACTTCCCCAAAACGCGGAATCAATATCCTTGCTTAGCGCTGAGCTGGGCTGAATCTGACCCTGCATGGTGAGGTTTGCTAGCTAAGGTGCTGCCTGAGCTGAGCTAAGGGAGAGGGTTATCGGAGGAGATGAGGCATCCTCATCACAATGTCTTTTGGAGGTCAAGTAAATAGAAGCTGTCCAAACAGAAAGCACGGGGTGCAGCTGTTTTTGGCAGCTCGACGGAGAGAGGGTTCGGGAGGTACTGTATGTGCTGTAGAGAGAATTAACGCTGTAAGCAAAGTGCCTGAATTATATAAAACATTCATTTTCCGTAATAGCCATGTTAAAGCATGTACAGTATAGTATTTAATGCCTGGTACCCCCATGCATTCATGATGTGAGTATTTGTCACATTTTGAATCCCAAATCCACTCAAGGAGGGCTTTGATCTAGGTATTAATCTCTACATATTCCCTCCACCCCAACCCCAACCGTACCAGCCCCCACCTCTTCCCAAAGCGAGTCTGGTGTGACCAGCCAGTTGCCTCATGTGAGAACCCTCCTGTCCCATTACCGAAAGGCTTAAGCGTGTCTTAGCCAGCCTGTCCTACCTTGAAACGCCAGGCTTACTATCTTGGAGGTCTGTTGACCCTGTGACTCGGAGATAGTCTTCCTCCAACATTATCGGCATCTGTCATCCAAGCGCAAACCTCCGGTGCTGAGATATGAATCCAACGCAAAAGTGACTCTGGGATTCTGCTGTTCATCGAATGGCCACTTGAGGCTGGCTGCAAAAGGGAGTCAATCCCCATAGACGTCCGTGATAAAATGTCAAAATTTACAGTGGAAATTAACATGTTTACAACCTGGTTCAAAACATGGGTTTGGTCTCTATAGCTAGTCTCATCATTTATTACAACTGTACAGGGGGTGAATTTGTATGTAACGCATCAAATTGCAGTATATTGAGACATAAAATTCCATTATAATTGATTGGGGGGAGTTACAGGAAAGTCAGGTACTGCAAAGATGGCGATGCCAGAGCCAGCACAGCTCGAGTTACGAACCCGTTCTTGAGAAGACCTATGGGTGACGTCACGGAGGGTTTGTCTGTTGTTTGTATTTATTTATAATCTATGCTGTCATTTAACACGCCCTCTTTTGCTGGAAGAAAACTGAAAACAGAATGAATTATTGTAGAGAGTTATGGAAGTAGAGCTGTGCTCTTGATATCTCACATTTGTGGGTTAAAACCTTTAACCCAGCATTATAACATTATATTATATTGATTATGCTCATGATAGAAAGTTTCATGACTTTGGGTTCAAGAAACTGAATGACTTTTTTTTGGGGTCCAGTGACAATGTTGATATTCCCTATAGTTGAAAAAAATAAGATATATCTTCCACAGATTTCTTGTTTATAATTGTACAAAAACTATCTCAATATATCAACCAAAGTTCATATCCATGATCATCCCTCCTATATTGTCCTGTTTCTACAAAAACACTGCGTTTCCTTACAGGGTGGTTTGATCACAACATTAAACCTGAACCAATTGAAGTACTGGTCGTCAGTATCTTCAGTGTGCGTTGTCTTTCCCATGGGACAGGCATGTCTCTAAAACACCACATCAGTCTGGCCTGTTCTCTCGCTCCTTTGCCATCCTCCTCTCCTCACACACACTTCTTATCCTAATATCCATGCTGTCCTTCTGCCTCTCCGAACACATACCCCCGTCAGACCATCCGATGCACGGGACCTTATCACATAATCCCTCAGCAGAGGAAACTCGTGTGGAATCTCCCGCTTTGAACGCATACCTTATTTTTCCAAAGTTCAGTCAGGACCACTATGTCAATGTATTATTATGTTAACTTTAATTATTTACATTTGGAGGTATGGCTCTGTTATGGGAGCTCCATGCGCATACATGGAAACTGGAAAGCCCTTTCCATGTGCATACAGGCAGGAAGAGCAGCAAGGGGACCCCCCCTCACGAAGACAACAGACAACGAGCAACACCGACGCATGACAGAACAAGGGGGTGCAGGAGGATGAGTAGCGAGCTAACGGGCTAAAGGGTTAGCAGGGGAAGCGGCAGAAGGGGGCAGCTAAACCAGCGTAAATATATAAGCACCCTATTGGCCAATGGGTGTAAAGCAGCAATCAGCTGGTCTGTCAGCTGACGATCTAGCTAGCGTGACTTGTGTCCTGCCTGAACTTCCGTCGGGCTTCATTTGTCTCTCTCTGTTTCTCTCTCTCTCTCTCTCTCTCTCTCTCTCTCTCTCTCTCTCTCTCTCTCTCTCTTAATTCAATATAGCATGCTTTATTGGGAAGATAGAATAGGATAATACTGAATTTAGCCCAGAGGGTGAAGTACAGTAACATGATAACTCAACATATTTCTTCCCTTACCATTATCAACAAGGTGGAAATGTTGTTTGCTTTATTGTATTGTTTTATTGCGCTATACAGTCGTACATTATCAACACTAACAAAAACATCAATGAACTCCAAAATTGTGTTGTGTTAGAACAATTATCAAATTATATTGTCTATGTGAGATAAAACTGAAATCACTATATTGTCCTTGTGTGTGTTTGTGAGTTTAGTGATACGTTGGGTCAATGGTAATAGTAACAGCATAGGGTCTATACTGAAGTGTGAACCTGACCAGGAATCTGATAAATATTCTTTGTTGTCACAGGTGGGTCTCTGTGGCCATTGGTCTCTCTTTATTTTTTATTCATAGGATATTCATAGAGTGTGTACATAATATATACTGTAGCTAATTGAATATATCTGGTCATCTAGCTACTAGCTAGATTCCTAGATAGATAGCCATACATTAGCATAACTGTATGCTTATGAAAGACATCTGTCTTTGGCACATCTGTTAAAATCTTCCATATGGGAGGTGATCTCATCAGTGCAGAGTTTGGATCTTTGTTGTTTTTTTTTTTGCTGTGATGGTCACATTTTTACTCATCACTCTCAATATCCCCCAGTAGTCAGTCATCCATTCATCCATCCTCATCCGCTTAGTCAGGTCCCATAGTCAGGTCGCGGGGCCAGCAGCTCCAGCAGGGGACCCTTCTTTCCCGAGCCACATTAACCAGCTCTGACTCGGGGATCCCGAGGCGTTCCCAGGCCAAAGTGGAGATATAATATCTCCACCTAGTCCTGGGTCTTCCCCGAGGCCTCCTCCCAGCTGGACGTGCCTGGAACACCTACCTAGGGAGACGCCAAGGGGGGCATCCTTACCAGATGCTCGTACCACCTTAACTGGCTCCTTTCTACGCAAAGGAGCAGTGGCTCTACTCTGAGTTCCTCACGGATGGCCAAGCTTCTCACCCTATCTCTAAGGGAGATGCCCTCCACCCTCTTGAGAAAACCCATTTTGGCCGCTTGTACTCATGGTCTAGTTCATGCAGTCATGACCCACCCTTAATGACCTTAGGTGAAGGTAGGAACGAAAATTGCCCAGAATATCGAGAGCTTTCGAATTTCCATGGTTATTGACAATAAACCCCCATCAGCCTCCAGTTCTGCCTTTGCCATAGAGGTCATGTTAGTTGGATTCGGGAGTTCGTCAAAGTGTTCCTTCCACCGTCCAATTACCTCCTCAGTTGAGGTCAACAGCGTCGCATCCTTACTGTACACAGCTTGGATGGTTCCCCGTTTCCCCCTCCTGAGGTGGTGGATGGTTTTCCAGAAAAAACTTTGTTCCGACCAAAAGTCCTTCTTCACGTCTTCTCCAAACTTCTCCCATGCCCGCTATTTTGCCTCTTTCACAGCAGAGGATGCAACACTTTGTGCCTGTCGGTACTTTGCAACCGGCTCCGGAGTCCTCAGGGACAACATATCCCAGAAGGCCTCCTTCTTCAGTCGGACATCTTCCCTGACCACCTGTGTCCACCATGATGTTCGAGAGTTACCCCTACCACTTGAGGCCCCTAAGACCTTGAGACCACAGCTCTCTCCGCTGCAGCTTCAGCAATGGAAACTTTGAACTTTGCCCACTCAGGTTCAATGTCCCCAACCTCCACAGCGGTGCAAGAGAAGCTCCACCGGAGGTGTGAGTTGAAGATCTCACAGGCAGGGGCTTCCTTCTAATGTTCCCAGTTCACCCGCACTACACGTTTGAGTCTTCCCCCACCCCTTGACCGAACTCACCACCAGATGGTGAGCAGTTGACATCTCTGCCCCTCTCTTCAAAACATGCGGCTACAGATCAGATGATACGATCAGAAAATCGATCATCGACCTTCGGCCTAGGGTGCTCTGGTACCACGTACACTTATGAGCATCCTTATGTTCGAACATGGTGTTTGTTATAGACAAGTAGTAGTAGTAGCAGTAGTGAGTCATTGCACTTAAAAATGAAACTTGAAATGGAGTGGACAATATGAAGCAGATACCTGAAACAGACCCAGGTATCAATTACTGTAAATAATTCACCATATCGCATTTGGAGTAGAGTCTTCATTAAGCTTTATTTTAATCCTTTGCTATCCCTTATCAAAGTGCCATATAGATTGTTTACAGCATCCAGACAATCAGGTAGGACAGCGGTGTCAGCCTGGGGTACTATTTATCATTTAAAAACTCAACAATAAGTTAAGTTGGAGCCGTGCCTGCCCAGTATGTCTGGCGGGTTAGTGTTCAGAGGTACTTCTGTGCCGTAGTAGTAGCACTTTGTGGGCCTTTGTGTTGAGCAGTCATTTCCCAGAGAGCGGACTGATTTAGGGCTTACTTGTACACATCTGTAAAGTGTGCTGCACTAACCTCGCTCGCCCTCTCTCTCTCTCTCCTATTCTTCGTCCGTGCTTGATTCGCTCCCAGCTGGAGTTGGCTGGCTCTCTGACCCCAGGGCTGCAGTAGGCCTGGCCAAGGTGTTTTTCTTGGCCATTCTCGTTGGCTGAGCTGGCCAGGAGTGCAAGATGATACAGCGTGTGTGCGTGTGTGTGTGCATGTGTGAGACGTTTTGTATGACTTGGTGTGCTGTATATGGCATTTGCAAAGACACATTTGTATTTTTGTGCACATGTGTGTATTAATCCACACGTTATACATCACTGCCAAACTCTTTTACCAAATGTTTTGGGGTATAGCATTTAATATAGCAATATAATATGTACCCTGGCTGCCAGCCATTTGGTCTTCTAGGCTAACAGTATGACTTGATATGCATATTGACTTTTATGTTAAATCAGTAAAGTTATTTTGTTTTTGTTAACAATTTAAAGTACACTGATCCACAAATCGATACTTGGTACATATTGTACACATTCATGGTTATAGTGCAGAGGAGCTGAGGCGCAACATGTATACAGTCAAAATGTCATTTGGCTAATACCTGAAAATGTGAACAGTGGGCGGAACAGGAGATAAGACGGAGAAACAGGAAAGCTGCTCAACGTGAGAAAACAATTGTGAGATTCTGTCCTTTCCCAGGACAACGGCTGAGGGCAGATGAAAGGGTCAATGAGAGACCGGATAAGACAGCAGATGGAGAAAGGCAGAGAGCGAGAGTTGGTTTAAGGAAGCCTTGTGGTTTGAGACGGAACAGTTTATCCACAGAATATCTTCTTGGCTCCGGCATCTAAGCATGGTCAAAATACAGAGGATCAGACAATGTGTGTCCTGCCTTAGGTGCTTTCTACTATACAAAGACCAAAGCCCTCCTCTCATCCGATAGCCTACCTACCGTTCATATTCAGTAAGTTAATTTCGCATGGGTAAGCCAGTTTCCCAACTCCCCACCTCCCACCCAACCCCAGACTGTATACTGGAGATATTTGGTGAATTTGATAAAAAGTATATCACAATTAGCTTGCGATAGCTGACTATACATTTAACTTCAGCATAGCATTGACCCGGTTCTAATCGACGAATTGATGCAAACAGATCCCTTATACATGTCTTCTAATAGTGACCACCACTCAACAGGCTGTTTGACCCTTGTTTGACTCTAGCTGTGGGTCAGACTCTGGTCACTGGGAATGTAATGCAGTTATCACAGCAGCCTTGCTACAGCTAACAACTCAATCAAGTTAGCCCCTCTGTCAGAGCAGTTGAAGGTCAAAATGTCAAGCTAAAGGTTGGCTAGCTCAGAGCTTTGCTGCATGTGGTTTCAGTCCTATATTAATAACATGGCCATGGTAAATACACACTGGTATGTGTAGGAAGCTATAATGTAGACAAAAAAACAAAACAACAACACAAAATAGATCTTTAGTGCATTGGCAGCATCATTTTTGGGGGGAGGGTTATTGTGCATCCCCTCTTTAAAGGCAGAGTTAGTCATTCTCGGGAACACCTGCTAACTTCGAGCTCAAATTCAAACAATATTCCTCCGCGGCTTTCCACTGTGCCGTCCCACGCATTGAAGCAAAGCGTAGTACTACGGCTTTGTTGATGTGAGCGGAGTTGCCCATTGTTTATGATCCTATTTCTGGAGCCAGGTCTGTTTAGAAGTATCTGATTATTTTTTCAGCACACACAGAAAATGAATGGTAAGCTACTGAAATGCAAGGAGATATTTGGTGAATTTGCCAAAAAGTGTATTAGCTTACAATTAGCTTGCAATAGCTGACTATACCTTTAAGGCCTTCTCCTGCATGGGCCTCGGGGGAAGGCTTGAGTATAGCTGGATAAGGCTGGCCTCATTTCAGCTAGGCTAGTGTGTAAATACAGTATGCCAGTCTATTTTTGGACCTATATTTATATGGATCCCCGAAATTGCATGGGTGCATATTTGTATGTTTC
This sequence comes from Typhlichthys subterraneus, assembly GCA_027564835.1. NCBI lineage: Eukaryota > Metazoa > Chordata > Actinopteri > Percopsiformes > Amblyopsidae > Typhlichthys > Typhlichthys subterraneus. Next base: position 8,553 of record JAODUH010012373.1, on the reverse strand, counting down.
TTTTCTAGTTTGTGTGCATCTGCATAATAGTCTATGTTAGTGAGATAGAGGGAGAGAGAGAGAGAGAGAGCGAGAGCATTTGAGGTGGAGCGAGCACGACATTGGCCTGTTAGTGGTCTTCTCTCTGTGTCCTGCCCTGCGGTTCACCCTGGCAGAAGGGAGTCTATAGTACTGCTGTGACTGTTTTAGTGCACCGGCACTATGGGACTACATATTCTCGGCCTGTTTCTTTTGATGTTCACAGTCACATTACACTGGCGAACACAGACACACACACACACACACACACACGCACACACACACACACACACACACTCACGAAGCATACTGAGAAAGACAAAATCCGTGTCCTCTAGGCGAGGCATTGGACAGAGAAACATAGATAATACTGTGCACACACGCAAAGAGCACAAGAGAAACACATGGATTATAGCACACCGGAGCACGCTGCACGCTGGCTTATCTGCTTTGTACGAAGGGGAACATAGCCAGATGTCAACTGAAAGCGTGTTATCTTTTATTATTATCTGCCCCCCCCCCCACCCCCTTCCTCCGGGGGGTACGTACAGGTACACACATGAGCACAGTAGGTAATGTGTGTAATGAGTAGAGAGCGAGTGGGTAGCTGTTAACCCTGCGCACGATGGGAAATTATAATGATCATGTTCACACTGAAGCAACTCTCTCCGACTGCTTTTAATGGCGTGGCTAAAGGTCTCCAGGGCACATTATAGCAGATTGCCTTCACTGTCCTCAATGGCTTGTGGTGCCAATGTTGCATATTTACAATAAACCAATCAATTAATCTCTCTCTCTCTCTCTCTCTCTCTCTCTCTCTCTCTGGGGAACGGTTGTGTGCACGCACGCGTGTGTGTGTGTGTGGGAGGGAAGGACGGACCATTTTCTGTAATTCCAAGAAAACAGGTGGCATTCCCTCCCATATTGTCACTGACACATTTGTGTACTTTAATGACTGACGTGAGCACATTAGGTCAGACATGCACACCCACACACATGCACGCACACACACATGCACACCCACACGCATGCACGCATTTAAGGTCAATGTAGGCGAGAATACCACAGCTGACCCTTTGACCCTAAAGGCCAACTCCTATTGAGCCATTGAGCTCACACGTGCACACAGACGCACACACACCCGCGTGCCGACCCCAAAACCTGGAGAAAAAGAATGTGAAAATCAGATACATTCAAGTTAATCCCTTTGGAATACAATACTCAATCCTGCTAGTTTATGTGTTTAATTCATCATTTTAGATAATTGAAATAGGCTACTCATTTTAATTAGCATCAGCCTCCAACTTTGCTTAAAGCTGCTGTAGTTATTACACGCTAATATAGAGCTAGATAAACAATAAAATAAATTAGTTATTACAAGCTAATATAAAGCTAGTTAAACAATAAAATAAATTATTTATTACAAGCTAATATAGAGCTAGATAAACAATAAAATAAATTAGTTATTACAAGCTAATATAAAGCTAGTTAAACAATAAAATAAATTAGTTATTACAAGCTAATATAGAGCTAGATAAACAATACAATAAATTAGTTATTACAAGCTAATATAGAGCTAGTTAAACAATAAAATCCACCTATTCCACTTCTGCGCCCTCTCTCTGGAGCTTGTGGGTCTACCATACTGAAGCACCATAGACAAACCAGTTGTAGTTGTGTGCACATTAATTTGATTGAAAGGAAAGCTAGACCAGGCTAGATAGTCCCTGATTTATAGAGAGACGGGGGCTATCAACCAGAGCAGATATCCTCACAGAGCATTTGACTCACTGATAGCCACGGATGTCTGTGGCATTTCTAAGACATAACATTAAACGGTTCTAAGATCCTACACCTAGAGCATCTACTGTATTGTTAGTTCACGTATTAATATAGGATATTGAGAAATACAATGACAGTGAAACATAAATGTTTATAGAAAGAAAGCAGGCCCCAATAAGCCTGGAAATCCACATCTCGGGAAGGCATGTCGCCACGCAGAATGGGAGCCTCTGTCTCGATCAGATTAGCACTGTAAACGGCGTGATTTAGTTTGCATTGCAAACATGTCTTATACACAAGCCAATCTGTGACAACCGTCATTACACTTGTGCTTTGCTAGATTTATTGTGTTCCCTACCCTAGAAAAAAAATATATAGGTAGCACAATAAGCTATAGGCTCCCATCTGCCATGTGACCATCACACCCACGACCAAGGCTCTGCCTCAGGCCTGTGATATGAGGAATCAATGTGTCTCTGAATAGTATTTATTTTAAATTTATTACACTACGTGTTGGTTTTAGCTCTTTTTATAGGATGAAGTTACCTTTAGGCAATGGTAGTTTTCACAAGGTAACTCTATACTAGCTGCGTGAGGAAGTCATATACTGTGGCCTACTGTTCAGTTGACTTTTTCCTCATTAAACGCTTGTTAAAAGCTATTGTTATATTTCGATATATACCAGCTGCAGTTGCTATATCATTTTTCAAACCAGCTATAATCTGAAAAATAGAACTGGTCATTTAAAGGATGGTGAACACACTGTGGCTTGTGCACTGACATACCAAAATGTGCCTACTATGTAATGTGTTTGGAAGAGGACTATTGTTCATTCTTTATTGTTGTGGCCAAAAGGGTTTTGACGTCCCCAAGGCCTAGTCCAGGCACGGATGTGAGTTAATAGGTGGATGTGGCTCTGTAGGGGCACTGTTTGGGTTTAGTGGAGGAGAGCTTTCCATTTAGACGTGCTAAGCTCTACTGTGTATTGGACATGCAGTTAATGTTGGTCTATATTCCAAATGTTGAGAAAGTCAACATAGACTCCTCCTCCAGCTGCATCTCGACATCTGTCGGCGTGATAGAGCGTTCAAATTAATGTTATTGATCTCCGTGCTGTCCTCTCGCAGATGGTCTTGGGAGGCTGGCTGGTTACTATGACAACCGTTCACACATGCAGACACTAACAAAAAAAACAATGGGTGTCTGTCCCAACATCATTGACAGTTCAAAAAGCCCACAGATTGACACAATTGCTTTTAACCGATGGCTGAGGGAAGATGATTAACATTTGTGCTTCCCTACAAATAATGTTGTAGTCTCTCATTGTGCCTCCTCATCTATCTCTTTCAGTGCAGATATGCTTTAAACAGAAAAATACAAATTGGAAACAATATACAGAAACACTCAAATTCCAAGTGCCCACTGACAATTACGTAGAAACCAAAACACCCGTTAAAAAGGACAAAGTCCTGCGGCATCCCAGTTGAACCTCTACGGGGAGCAGAAAAGGGCAAAACAGATTCCCTCTTCTGTTCTGTGTTTTTACTGGGTAAGCCCTGAAATGACCAAAGTTATATATACACACAGGACGACATCCAACCGGGAGAATTCCTCAAGCTGAGATGCAGATGCAGCAGCCGAAAAGCGAGCTGTTGATTTAGCGCTTGTGTTCCGGGATCTGAAATTAGCCCTGTTGGGACAGTCACTCTGTCTGTCTGTCTGTCTGTCTGTATGTCTGTCAATCATTGTGTCAAATCCTTCTGCTAGCTCGTCTGAGAGCACGCTGCTGCCTGGAGGTCTATCGCCACAACTTGCTAATTACTGTTTTCCATCATCTCTGGAGCATAATTGCAACGGGACGACAATGGGAGATAATCATTGCTCACGTCATACTCAATTATGGAGCTTATGTGAATCAAAGAAAACGAAAGATTTCTTTCCACATATTTTCTTTTTCAGCTTGCCTCTGTTGGAGTCTGATCCTGGCAGAGTTTAGCTAGCTGCAGCTGTTTCTTCGCTGTTCAAGAGACATATAAACAGTTGTCACAGAGATTGTTTTAATCACACTGCATCAACAATAACATGCCAGCGTTAAGCCTCATTTAACACAATCTTCTGGCAATTTGATTTTGGAATAAAGGAGAACTCAGTAAAGCTTTCGCGGTGATCCATATCTTCAATAACTTTTGCTCTTCTTATTCAGTAGATAACACCATAATTGCAAAGCTGTGCAATCCCCACCTCTATCACACACATTGCGTTTAGACCAGTGGTCCCACTCAGGTGTCCTTTAGGTGAAGCAGACATGTGTTCTACTCTCTGCTTAATGGACCCACGCAGGTGTTTAATCAGTTTACGACCCAGGAGTATCTGGGTGGAGCTGTTCTATAAATGTACTGAGGTCAGCAGGCTGCATAGGCCCATAATTATAATGAATAAACCAATCACAATACATTTGTTGGGTGTCCCTACATGAACAGGTGGAACATAATTGATTTGGGGAGATCCATCATAGTGTAAGTTTACAAAGGCTTTTTAAAGTGTTCTAGTTGAAGGTATAGTCACTTATTGCAAGCTAATTGTAAGATAATACACTTTTTATCAAATTCACCAAACATTTCGCTATATTACCGTTCTCTGTGCGTGTTGATAAAATAATCTGAAACTTCTACACAGCCCTGTAAATAGAAACATAAACAACAACAATGCTCACAACAACAAAGCCGTAGTACTACATTTTGCTTCACAATGCGTTTCAATGCGTGCGGAGAGATATTGTATTTATTTGAGCTCAAAGTTAGCAAGTGTTCTCGCCTTTAAGAGACGATTAAAAAGGTGAAATCACCTAGTGTAGTAAAAACTACATGCTGATGTTTTAGACCATAAACAACAGGAGCCCCAGGGTTGTAAAAAATATAATTCCACTGTGTCTGCAGGTGGGACAGCCTAACACTCACCTCTCACCTTTGACACTTGACCTCAATTTCCGCACTAGCTTTCATCTTCTGAGGTCCTCAGAACATCACAGTAATGCTAATTTTTCCAACAAAGTGAAGCCTAAGTGTGGTTGGTTAAATGCACACACAGACATGCTTAAACAGCGATAAATATTTAACACTAAAGTGCAGATAGGGGTGATTTCTGTGTTGATTAAGGTGACTGTCAGTCACAGTGAATCCTCTGTGGGATTCACTGTAAAATGGATTTTCAATATGGACTATGGAATAGGGAGGCACGCACACACACACACACACACACACACACACACACACATACACACACACACACGTAGGGATGTACATTCATCAATAGTCCCTCAGGGTTTTACTGGAGATTGGATTGCCACCAACCCACCACCTACATCCCTTTATCACACTAGTCTGTTGTTATATTTACTCCACCCATGCATCCATCTATTGCTATTACTTGCTTTCTATCTTGCTGACCATAGCTTTAACCTCCATTTTATACTTCTTGTCTTGATGCCCTAGCTTTTATGGCATTTGTGCACCAAACCTGTCTGTCTTGTCATTTTGCGGCAGTCTAGTGTTTGACTTTCAGTTGATGACAGTTTCAGTTGATGACAGTTTCAGTTGATGACAAAGCTTTAGATCTTTATCCTTAGGTAAAACACTATGCTTTTAACTCTGAAGATTATACCGTTAGGTGAGAAAGTTAGTGTTAATATATGTTACTTCCACATGCAGACCATAGCAACGCTTTCCCACCCAAACAAAATCTACCAACTAAAAAACAGAATGTCCCACATGAAAAGAGTTGAGCTGGGCACTCTAAGCACAGAGACTATTATTTTTAACAAAAAACAAAAAAAAAGCCCTAGGGATCTCAGACAGCTGACAGCTCATTTAGTCAAGGCCACAACTCAGTCACAAAGTTAGAGCTGTGATGGTAGAAGTGGGATAGTTTTAAATGATGATCTGAGATGGTCTGTTAAGACTCGATTCTGAAAGGAACTGTTCCTATATTGCGCATGTAATTGTTACCGTAACATAAAAGAAAGGTGGGCGGTATAACGCATGGTATCAGATTATACTGTCGGAGCCAACCGTTTTGTTTTGTAACTAATCCTCAGGCTAGGAATGAGAGCGACAATGCATGGTTAAACTAACATCGGTAAACCATGCACTGGGTCCTTTGACATCAGATCTAGCCCAAAGACAACTTCTTAACGCACACCACATGCACACATGTCAAACCCCTCTGGCTTGGCAAAACCTTTACCGTATGCACAGAGGCTCTGATATCTGAAAATCCACAAGCGTCCGTTTGCGCACGTGCGTGCACATCTCATCCTCGTGTGCAAGCTCGTGCCTGTGCTTGTTTTTAACAAAGCTTGTTCAATATACATGGAGGAAGAGAGAAAGCATTGGGCCCCTATTCCTCATCTTAGACATTAGCGATATTAGCATAGTTTCTTCCAAATATAGAAGTCAGTCTCCCCTGCTCTCTTTTCACCTCCCTCCTATTTTCTTCCATTTCAGCGGTTTGATGTTCCTAAACATTTCCAGCTGTGAGCTCCACATGAAAGACAATAAGCACTTGCCGTAATAGGCCTCAGATAGAACGAGCGTTGGAGGGGGGGAAGGAGGGTAAGAGCGAAAAAGGCGGGGAAGGTCAAGGAAGGGACTCCGATTGAGGGAGATGTGAGGTAAAGCCCTGGCCTTCCACTTCTATTTCAAGGTCTCATGTCATCATTAACCCTCCCGGCCTTCTGTTCCTCTGCCAAATATCCCCCTCTTTTCCCTCTTCCACCATCCAGCCTGTCTTTCCTCTGTCACCCTGACATTTTACATATTAACTGCCTCCACCTACAGTATGGGCAACAGCGAGGATGACTAGAGACTTGAGAAAACCCCAACGTGAGGAATGCAGACTCCCCGGATGGCAAAAAAGGAATGTGTCGGTGGGAAAGAAATGAGAAAAGACTAAATTAAAGGAATGTGGTCTCAGACATTTGCTTGACATTATTTCACCATCAACTCCAGAACCTCCCGAGTTTGTTCGCTGTAAATACCTCAAGCTTGTTTACGGTTTTTCGTCAGAAGCCTTTGAGGCATTACAATGAGCCATTCAGCACACGCGCTCTGTTGTGCCGCCCATGTGTCGGTTGTGTATACGACCGACCAACAGTGCATATCGCCCTCCTGTGCTAGCAATACGTTAGCAGAGCGCTATACAGTATGTGGCCTACTGACCTTAGAAGTGGTGATTGCTTTATAGACAGTGCAGTCAGGCCTGACACCAGCAGAAGACAAACAGATGAGATCAGGACAACTCAAGGTTTTTACTGGTTTCACCATGAAAGACTATAGAATCTCTCTCTCTCTCTCTCTCTCTCTCTCTCTCTCTCTCTCTCTCTCTCTCTCTCTCTCTCTCTCTCTCCCTCTCTCTCTCTCATATGATAAGCTGTAAAGATCCAGAGCACAGCAGAGCAGCATCTGGAGATGAGGCGCGCAGAGCCGACTCACTTTTGACACTAACTGATATTTTACAGAGACAAGAGAGCAAAGGATCCTGGGATATGAGCGGACCGAAGCACACGTGAGGAGGAAGAGATATGGGAGCAAAGTAAATTATATGGAAATGAGGGGGGAGGGGGGGGGTCAAGAAAAATGTCTTTGAATAGAAGAAAATGAAGGGTAAGGAAAAAGACTAAACAGGGGAGGTAATGTGGAGCGAGTGCAATCGGTGCCTGAATTAGTATAGCACAAACTGGAATTACAGCATACTGATGTCATTCTCCCTCCTCGGAGGGAGTTGAGGTTCGGCCAGCGTGTAATAGACAAAGACTGGATGGTGGCTGGTTCTCCTAACTTGGCCCTGTACCTGTTAATCTGCACCACGTTTCACATAAGTGTGTCCACGAGAGAGACCTCTCTTTCTCTTTCTCCCACATCATATGCAGATGATAGACGATTGTGGCTGATATGTATGAGTGTTGAGTTGCAGAGAGGAGGGCTTGAGGTGTCAGGCTGGGGTTTAAGTGGACCACTGGAGAGGGATTGTAAATATCTGCGGAGGCAAAGAGACCGATTCGTGGGCGATTCGTGGGAGAAACAAAACATAATGTAAAAGACATGGAGAAAGCAAAGGATCGAGGGGGGGCAAGAAAGAGAGAGATACTTTTAGTAAGGTGAATGAGTGATGAGGTCTGGTTCTCCACTACATTAATGTCCCAGCGAGGGAAATGCTTCATTCCTGTCCCGGCCAGCAATGGATGGCTCTCTGCGGATGGAAGGCTGTAAGCCCAAGCTTGTCCTGAATATGATGCTCAGCACGCTCTTGCCCAGACTGTTTATCACATGGCCCTTACCGAGCTGATGTGAGCGGTGTATGACTGTCGTTGTGCCTTACAACAAATATATGGTCAGACAGTGAAGGCCACAGTGTTCTCCCCATTAACATATTTAACAGCTGTACAGTACCTGTGTTGGAGGAATATGAACTCCATGTCTAATAAGCATATGTTTTGTATAAGTGTCACAAACTAAACAGCAGTGATTCTTTCAAATTTAATTCAAATACAATTGATGCCAAGTGTAAATGCATGGTCTCTCGTCAGTTGTGATTAGCGTTAGCCAAAAGTACTTTCCTGTACAATAGGTTACTGTAAAGCTTACCAAGGTATAACTCTTGTGGAAGCAAAAACCCAACAATGTGTTACGCTTAGCGCAGGTGAGTGTAAACCCCCAGAGGGACAGGCTTTAGACAATAGGATGTTATGTCAATAGT
>JAODUH010012363.1:0-28677 GCA_027564835.1 Typhlichthys subterraneus | reverse complement strand
AGAGAGGGAGAGAGAGAGAGAGAGAGAGAGGGAGAGAGAGAGAGAGAGAGAGAGAGAGAGAGAGATGAAGTATGGCCCTTTTGCTCCCTCCTGTGGCTAAAGCATTCAGGTGTGACGAATGTTTACTTAAAAATTCAAGAATGACCTCCTCAAGAAAATAATAATAAAAATAATATAATATTATAAAGAGATAAATACACATTTTGTTATTATTATTATTTGTATTTATATGTGTTGTATTATTATTATTATTATTATTATTATTATTATTATTATTTATATTTATATTTGCTGTATTATTATTATTATTATTATTAGTAGTAGTAGTAGTAGTAGTAGTAGTAGTGACTGAGTACAATAGCGCAGCAAATAGTATTATCTTTTAAACTAATACATTTAATGAAAAATTATTGCCATATATATTTTTAGATTTGCAATGTTTACCCCAACCTTGTCTTTAAATGGTTTTATGTATTTGTATGTATTTTATATGTATTTATGCCTAGGCCGATAGCACACAACAGGTAAAAAAATAAAGCCTTAAAAATACTAATAATAAATAACATCACTTTCGCTAAACATAAGCCGCAATCAGTGTCAGAAAATAAAACAGGTCTTGATTGCAGAAGAGAGTGGGGGCAGGCGGACAGAGAGTAAATAAATAAACAGCAGTGCATGACCACAGAGAAGGGAGGGCGGTGCGTGGAGGTAACAGTGAGTGTTTCGGGTTCAGTGGCTCCCACACAGACACAGCTGAGTGATGGAGGTAATAGCAGGGCTGTAACCTCTGCATGACATACGTCCATCCATCCAGCCAGCAGTGACTGGGAACTATCATCATCTGTCTCAACAGGAGCACATCAGAGCAGAGGAGAAACAAAGGCTGCTCGAGTGGTTTGGGCTGCGCTCTCAAACTACCACAATAAAAGGGCTAATATCTGTCCGTGTGTGTGCGTGTGTGTGTGTGTGTGTGCGTGTGCGTGTGTATGTGCGTATCATCCCTGGTCTGGTCTACTTAGCCTCTGTCCTCGGCATCAAAGGACACAGGTGACAGCAGCATTGTGTGTGCTGAGATCTCATGTTTCCCTTTTAACATCAAAGACAGGAGCTTCGCCAGAGCAACATCATTGTACATGTGCACGCATGCACGCACACACACACACACATGCACACATATAGAGAAACAAAATCTGCGCACACACACACACACACACACATAAATACAAATGTGCACGTGTACATTTGTATTCCCTTGTAATGTAATGTAATGAAATTCATAATAATGTAACTCCCTGATACACACTTGACATGTCTACATTTGTAGACCACCTGCTAATTAGTAGAAATATATACTTAGTAGCAACTCGTTTACAAACTGGGCAACCCCATCTTGTTTCTCATTAGCAAAACGTCTACTGAAGCATTTTAGTTTTTTATGAAGATGCTAATGCTCAGCATCAAGAAGTATCAGGTTCTGCTTTTGCTCATGTCTCATCTCATCTGATATGGAGAGACCACAGAGATATCATAACACACTTGACAACCCATCATCATTTTCCATCTCAGCGCGTTAGCCTCTTCTGGACCTGCATGACGCAGAGCTGTCAGGCTCTGTCTGATAGCGCACAGGTGTTGGGGTATGCCAGGTGCCGACATACACTGCATAGTCAAACTGCATACCTTGCCACTTAGCATTCACAGACAGGTACAGCCATAAATGCCTCCGCAACCAACATGGACTATCAGTGGCGCAGGAGATGTTTTTTAAGTGGGGGGGGACGAAAGTGTGACGAAAAATGTCTCAACTTTTAAGCCTGTACAACTATGCTGATAAAACTATGCAACTATGCAAATAAAATACTGGAGGGAAAGCTGTCCCACCCAGGAATTGAACCCCGCTCCCCTGCGTGAAGGACAAAAACATGACAAGTTCACCAGAAAGTTTCTATGAAAAGCCCATCGAATGTGTTGAAGTATTTGAGAGTAATATTTACGTAATTTATGGTTGTATCGCAATTGTTTTGACATCGTTACACATGGTTATGACATAGGCTAGACTACTAAACTGGTCAACATGCTATGATCACTGGTCAACAATACATGCCATTATATATCTCCCTATTAAAAAAAGAAGCAAACCGCTCTGAAATATTCTTCTTCAAAGAACGGTCAATGAACAAATCTATATGTTATGCTGATGATACAAGACGAAAACTAACTTTACTGTATGGTACACTAAAGTTTTGTATTGTGCAATTATGAGATCCAGATCGATGTGAGACAAATCCTGGTGCTCTAAACAAATGTCTAAAGCAAGCCAAGATAATGAAAACTATAGGATGTCATAACTAAACTAAAAACAATGTATGTTGGCTGACATACCCTGTAATGTTGCTGTTCCTGTAGTCTAGCCTACATGTTTGTCATTCACGTGAATTGTCAAGATAGTGCATTGAGACTGGTGGAATTATTAGATACTGTAGCTCTCAAAATCATTTTGTAGCCTACATGCCAGGTGCAAATAGCTTACTTTACAGGCATGCCTATAGCAACAACCAAGGAGGGTGGGGCATTGCAGGGTTGGGCATTGAATACTGGACTATAGTGGCTTTGCCAATGATGGTAGCCTTATGATGGTCATCAAAGTAGGCAAATAAACAAATATAACTCGAGTTAGACTACATCAGACGTAAAATTTAAACATAGTTACCCAAAAAAAAAAAAAAAGATTTTTTTATTTACGAAACTGGGGGGACGTGTTCTAAAAAAATTCTAAAAATGTTTTTTTGCAAAATAATAATCCTAACAAAAATCAGCACTAACTTGATACACTCTTTTACCAATAAAGACGGGATATGCCGGCTAAATTTGATTTGTAGTACTTTGTAGATATTATAATGTTAGAGAGATTGGATCAAATAGGTCAGCCATGTTTAAGGTCACAAAACCTCAAAGACTGCAAATCAAAACAAATCTTGATTGGGCCCAGTTTCCAAACCGATTTTGGTGCTGACATTATCCTCATTTTACCGTTTTAGATTGTTGAATATTTATATTATCCATGTGAACCCTCTGAACCGGCTGTTTCGCTAAATATATAGTTAAAAGTCAGCCTAAAAGAGAACACGTAATGATTCCAGTTTCTACTGTAGCTCTGAGATAGATTTTCTCATGTAAATCTGTTTCTGAATGTCACAAGACTCCCTCAACTTCGTGGTGCAGTAATGATATATTCATTGTTTAATAATAATATATATTTAATCATAATGGTTTAATAATACATTGATAATGTCCATAGCAATTATTCTACTGTATAATGACATACTGTAGGTCAAAAATGCTTTCATCTGTTTAAAAATAACAATGAACAATAATAAAATATAAATATGTAATGAAATCATTATAGATCATGTTGACATTAACTGAAATGAGTAACCTTTAATAATGAATAAAAAGATAAAAGCTAATGATTTGTCTGAAAAGAGATGGTTACTTGATAACATAACCCATATAAGTATTCTGAGTCACCCTGGCATTATTGAGTTTACATAAATTGTAAAGCCCTGATTTCTTGACATATCATAAGTAAACTCACTCCCTCCAATATGACATTTGATCATAAATCACATACACATCTTGGTTGATCAGTCTCATCTGGACGACAAAGAAATACCTGAAAATCTGGAAGACAGGAAACAAAGTTTTCACAAATAAGAGAAGAAATCAATCTCATAAAGGCATGTCCTAGATTTGAACTATAGATTGGAAATTAGATTTGGTATTTCAAATGGCATCTACTTCATCACCATAACTCTAAAAAACAATAAAACCAGTCATATTAATCCCGCTGCACTGGCAAAAAAGACAAATAACAAAACAGACACATTTAACAGAAATAATTATCTCTTCCTAGTTTCAAACCAACCTTTACATATAAAGTAGACCTGTGCGTATTTACCCATGCTGTTTGCTGACATATCTTGCTGGAATCTCTGGGGCACTATACCAACATAATTTCTTCTAAGTATTCTAAATATTAACATGAGCTAATGTAGAGGCAAGTGAGTGAAAAACCCCAAATTAATACAAAAAAATAACCTACAGCAGAACTACAATTTTGACAGCACTATAATAACCGTTTACACTTTACAAAAAAATCTTCTCCAATTGAAAGACTAACATTTATGAAAACTTTTAGATCTGCATAAAGAGCACTGTTATGATGCATATAAGGTAACAGTATGAGAAAGTGAAATCTGTTACTGTGAATAGAGAATAGTTAATGTTGCATGGTTATAAAGTTAAACAAAGAGTTATTGTTAAAATGATTAACATTGATGTTAATAAGTAAGTCTTATACTCAAACATAGCTCATTTCCTGAGACTGCCAGCTCAGCCTTACAGATGACATTATGTAAAAAATATGAATAAAGAAAGATCTGTGCAGTTTATGGTTTCCTCGTCATACAGTATATGTCTTGAAAATGCTATCTCCTAACTGGGGAGACTTGTAGGTGGAAAACCCCCACTGTGGATAAATTCAAACAGTGTGAATGATCAATTACAGACCATAAGTGTCATTTAACTGGACAATAAATCACAATGCTTTCATTACAGGAATGTGTTGGATTTGATCCTACTCTAAAAAAATGGGAGAAAAACAGCACAGTAGCCTATTACCTCATGCTTACCTCAAGGTCCTGCTGTGAGCCAGGCATACTGTGGATTTTAAAGACTATGTCATGCCAGTTGCTGTAAACTCTCTAACATCTCCCATGGGGATGAGAACAGATGAACACGATTAACTGTCTGGCCCTGTGAGCTAACAATGCTTTTTCATTAAATTTTACATTTTCATTAAAAGAGACTGTTTGTGAGTTGACAGAACTGTGCACCTCAAACCCTTTTCAATTCAAATGAGTCAATTAGACTTGGGTTTAGGAAAAATGTGTTCCATCTCGTTCTCATCAATGCATTTAGAGTTATATGTGATATCTGGGTGTTGATTCCCTGTAAAGCAATGGAGTCTCATGGATAATGTATCTTGATTATACCTATATAACCATGTGGCAGTGCACCAGTGACAAAAGTCAGCACGTTTTTGTCAAGCAGCCCCTGATTGTCCTAACTTATAAACACATTCCTTTACACTTGACATACCCTCTGTAGCTTGGTACGGTACCATCTAAGCAGCAGAAAAGCTCAGCTCTGGGAACACGGCGATCCATGGCTTTTGCCTTTGCTGGGGTGTGGGCTCAGCTGTTAAGACAACCAAACAAAAACTGCGCTTGGTTCTGCTTGAAGCCTCGTAAAAGCACAGAGCATCTAAGCTCCCTTTCTGCATCCAAGGCTTAATTCATTCCTTATAATGTAACATTTCCCCCACCCCACCCCACCTTGGGGACGCCTGGCAGCGAATGAAACGCCCCGTCTTCCCCTTCGCATCGTGCATGGCATGTCTGTTTTTTATTACAGGTTGAACGTTTTTCTTCTCAACTTTTTTCCCGCTTAGCTTTCATTACACAAACGGTTCTTTTCTGGAAATAAGTATTTGATTATAAATGACTGTTGGAAAGGCACTAAACTTTTCACCGTGGGCACATGTAGGTTTAATAGGGAGCGAAGAAATGTTTGGGAGGCATGAAGTATGAAGTATGCAGAGAGCCTGAGAAGGTGATTTTGGAGTAGAGAGATTAACATGGTAGATGGAGAGATTAGTGGAGATTAAGTGGTAGAGATTAAGTGGTAGAGAGAATACATTTGAGTGGGTATTTCTATAGAATAATATAGAAAAGTGAATTGAAAGAGTATATGTAAAGTAGAACAATATTGTAATAGTTTATCAAGCAACATTTTGCTTGAGGAGTGAGTTAAGTTTCTATAGGCAAATGGCAAACAATATCATTCACTGTTTTCACCAAATGTAGATGTAATAGTCCTTTCCCAGTGTGGTGCTAATTGTGCCGGTAAACGCAACTAGAATCACACCCTTCACCACCTGTTGATCGCACTTACCACGGTTGAAGCTTGGCGCCCCTCCAGTTCTTTATAATGTCTCCACCTGGACCTCTCTGATGAGGTGCTAAGTGTCTAATAAAAGATGATCTACATTACCTAAATCAGGAAAAGATTCCTTTTATACCACTTCAACAACCACTTCTTTTTTTGTTGTTGCTATACAGTGCTGGTTGTGTTAGGCTTTTTCCTTTTTTGACAGCATTTTTCTTCACTTCTGGTTCCTGTTAACAAGTTACTATAGGCGAGCAACCAAAGAGAACTTTATTCAAAAAACACATGCATGTGTTCATGTTACCAAGAGTAAAATAAGGGTGGAAAAAATGCTGTTTTCATCCCATGCATGGTAGCTCCAAGAATCTGTCAAAATGATGTGGCCTCATCTCAACACTCTTCACTGTCAGGAGTCCATCAATGTCTAGATATTGTACAACCTCTTCTCCCCCAACCATCTCCTTCTCATATCCTGCTGTGTTCCTGACACTGAGAAGCATCTGGCTCAGCTCTTTGAGGAACCATGACCAACCTTGTGACGTGTGAAGAAAGTTGGAGCCAGGGAGGCATGCAGGGCTATCAGAGAACTGTAAATAGCTGTCGGTTTGTATTGGGGTATGTGGGTCATGTCCAAATCAATGTTTGAAGAAGTTATACCGAGGCCAAAGTTAACTTGCTCAGAATGAGCTGGCCTAATTACAACAGCGGTTCAGCTAGGGCTGGTTTCCGCAAGCAATTTAGTGTTTATGACGAAGTGATACGGTGTTAGGTTCATTGCCTTAGAAAACTAGAGTTGGGGAGAAGATATGTTTGACTTGTTACATACATAGGAACAGGTGGTGAAAACCCACCAAAACACAAGTCTTTTCTTCTGGGCATAAAGACATATTTCAGAATTCTCCATTTACCATGAACGCACAAACAAAACATATTTCCAGGAAGGGGTTGTTAACTAAATCTATGCATATCGGACTGCTAATGCAACACGTTTACAAGTTTAAAATGACATTTCAGATTTATAATCTATAGCTGTGTGGTGCTGAATCACTGAATGATGAGGGCAGGTGGCATGAGAACGTATGGAAGATCTGAGGGATCCATGGGGGATATGTCACATGACAGCTGGAAAGAAAATGTGCGAGTTGAGAACGTGGTTACGGAATTTCCCAAAGAAAAAGAGGTAGACTATCTATCACACATTTGCAAATACACAGAAATATTTGTGAATGCATCACATATTCTATCATGGACACACATACAGTAAGCTGCATGTATTTAGATTCATACAACCCCAACAATTTCAACAGAATATACGCTTAAAAAAAAACGCAAAACCAGCTACACTAACAAACAATTTTCTCTTCTACAGAAAATATAAAACCCAATGTCCCGCCATGCAGCACAATACATGTGAATTTGAAAGGCATGTCCCTTACAGTACCAATGTGCCGCAGTTTTCAGATATTTCCTAAAAAGGAAAAAATAAATCTTAGGGTTGACGCTGAAGGAAAACTGACAAATAGTGGTGTATGACTAGCAGCTATTCAATTAAATTGGAAAAAAACACAAAATTAAACATTTTATTTAAATTAATACATAAAATATGCCTTCAGTCAGTGGGACGAGTGTATGTTGTATATTCCAAGTGATCTGGCAGCTAACTGCAGCCAACTGCCACAGGGTAGTTAGTGGCACACCATTTATTTGTGATTTTACAGCATGAAAAGGTAGCATAGCAACATTGTTTATTGACAGTGAGTTAGAGTCTTTTTTGAGAGCCTATATCACTGCTTGCAGACACAAATCCCAATACAGTTTCAAAGTGCAGTAGCCACTTTTCCACCAGCACCGCTACCTTGGGGACTAATGCAGATTTTAACACACTTTAAAACATGTTCGCCAGCATTGCAGTGTAATAAAACAGAAAAAGTAGACAAAGAAAGCTGCAGTACTGAACACTAACAATAAATCCATCAAGTACAGTGTTTTTATCTTATGCCTAAAAATGTCTATAATATTTGTTTTATTGGGTGTCTCAGTCAAAAATTGGCAAGGCAATGTTCGATCACACACACACTCACACACAAAAACAGAGATGCCCAGGGAGAGTTTGCAGTTTGCATCAGAGGACATATACGGACATAGATGGAGACCGGAGGCAAGGCATGTATGCGTGCAGATGCAGGCGAGCTGGGCTTCTCTCCAGCAGGCTCACCTGTGCAGAGGACAGCTGTGAGTGGTAGCATGCCAGGATGTACCGCCACGCTACAGCCATCAGCCTCCAACACATCCACACCGCTGCCGATAGGGGTGGTTGTCTCCGAGCCGTCGGGAGCGGAAAACAACATTTGGATGTTTGTGCGTGTTCTCTATTCGCCACTAACGTACGCCCACATGTATAACACATTCCACTCTGCAAGGCAGCCATGAGGGCATAAGGTGCCAAGAGCAAAGACGGGCACACGCACACACACATCAGACAGCTAGCATCATATCATGTTAAGGCAAGTTTAAACTCTTTATTCTTTCTCAATAATAATAATAATAATAATAATAAGAAGAAGAAGAAGAAAACATTATTTTTGTTTCCTTTCTCTTTTTTCTTTGAGTATTTTTTCTTGAACGTGTAGTACTTTGAATGAAATTAATTTAGTGATGGGGTTTTTTTTCTCATTACGTTTTTCTTCCAGGACATAAAGAAATAATACTAGATATGTCCTTCTTGGTGATATTGAAATTGTTTATACACATTAGTGTTTAACGACCCCTGAAGAAGTGGAAGAGGAAATGTGTCACATCCACCACGTGTGTGTGTGTGCGTGTGTGTGTGCTTGTGCGTGTGCGTGTGCGTGTGTGTGTTTGTGTGTGCGTGTGTACCCACTTGGCAGTACAGACTCATTAAAAAAGGGCGTGATGGAGCCATCCAGCGGTTTGTGCTCATTAAAGCAGAACAGCAGCGACAGCCACAAGAAGAACCACCTTCCTTAACACACACTCACAATGAAGCACATACAGTATAAACAAGCATAAATATGCACATTACTGATCTCACTGTGTGCCTTTGCCTTCCTTTCTGCACACTGCGGTAAACATGCTTTCCGGGCCATATTAAGTGTGATGACCCAATAAACTCACACAAACATGTGCAAGACACTTCAACAGGGAGGAAGAAAGTATAAAAACAACTCTGCAAGTGCCAGCGTGGTTACAGGGACCCAGTCGTGTTGGAAAGTATTGTACAGTACAAGAATCATATCCACATTCAGCATTTAACGTACCTACTAGTATGAAAATGAACCCATCAAATGCTACACTATGGCAAAAAGTATTGCATCATTTAATGTAATCAGACTGAGCATGAACACAGCTGTGTACCATGGCAAACAAGGCAATTGAGAGGCCGTGAAAAGGATGCATGTCGTCGGAAGTTGCGTGACAAGCTGTTCAATGACCCCGTCTACTTCCTGGGCTAACAACCCTCGCCACTTTTCCGGCGCGAGGATGTTGTGTACTCGGAGCTGATCTGCGCTTTCTCAAATGAAGCTCCATCTATGTGTCACTCCAAAAGATTGTTTCCTAATCGTGTGGTCGTAAGACGAGTGGCATTGATTATACGGTAAACAGTTAGGTTATGATGAAAGTGCAGCACACACAGAGGCAACCCTGATTAACACTTGAGGCAGTTCTTTGAATGTTTGGCATCTCTGTTTCGAGTGAACAAAGTGATGTCTTATGGGAGTCATTGTCTCTTTACATCTCTCTGGGCTACAGAAGAGAAAAATAATTCAGAAAATAGAGAATACTGTGCAATACACAAAACATGTTGCTAAATAATATCTTCTTAAAAAGACACATTTATTGCTAAAATAAATAAACGTGAAACTGTCAGCAAAACACGTCCCCTGAGATTTGCACATACAGTTGTTTTGATGTTTGCAGCACGGTCTTTTATAGTTGTGACTGCTTGAGGTGGAGCTTTGTAATTGGTGGCATGGCAGAATGCAGCACTGTTATTTACTGATACAGCTGTTCCATCAGTGTAATACCAGTGCACCGGCGATATATAAAAGACTACACAGAAGGGCTTCCATATTATACAGTTGCTTCCTTAGGACTCGGCAAGACCAACTACAACGCCAATAGTAAAATAACAATGTACAGTAAAACTCACTGAAACAAATGATGGCCTTTTGGAGGAACTTTAAGTCTTTTTCTCCTTTATTTTCACACAGCTGTCAGGGCTCCTATGTGATCAACAGGAACACTAATCACCGTCATGTTCCTCCTTCAGCTCTCACCTTACCTCCAATGACCATGGAGGACAGTGACAGATGCCTGGGGCACCGAGGTAGCCCAAGGGCAGGGGACATGCAGGTGTACGAACCGCGCTGGCTACAAACAGGTGCACCACACCTGCGGCACATATGTTCACGTGTGCGCACATGCACGGCCCTTTAGCACGCAACAAAACCCTCGTCTCCTAAGACACACACACAGAGCACAGTATAGAGAGGTCAACATGTTGGCTAGTGTTACAGTCAAATAGGTCCCTAATCACCTTCCATCAAACAGCAAGGCAAGGAGATGTTGGGAACATCCATCCTACATGACAGAGACACCATTATGAAAACACCTTGTCCAGAGTGGCCGTGCACTCCCTAAAGGTTTCAATGTATGAGTGTTGCTAGACTTGCATTGCTGTTGGTACACCAACTTGCCTAAACAGTGTGTGTGTGTGTGTGTGTGTGTGCACGCGCGCTCAGTCTCTCAGCCTGAGACTCCAGAGTTCACATTCACACAGGGTCTTTTTAATCAGAAGCCATCGTTCCGAGACAGCGGCTGTGTCCTCCCACTTGAGACTTCGAGAGAGAGAGAGAGGAAGAGAGTGAGAGGGGGGGAGGGAGAGAGAGAGAGGGGGGGGGTTCCCGGAAAGGTGGAGGTGGAAGGAGAAAGACAAGATGGTTGAGGTGGGAGTTGAGTTGAAAGGAAGAGAATGTAAGCAGGATGGCTCAACTGGGGAGGATTTTGTTCAAATGGGATGCATGAGAAAATAAACAGTGAAACAATACGCAAAGAAAAAAACAACAACAACAGAGAACAGAGAAACATAAATAATAAATAAAAATATATATAAAAAATAGGAATAGAGATACAACCAATTACAGGTTATACAGTATTAAAATGCTCTATGCGGCAGAATACCACAGGAATCCAGACTACATCCCATGCACGTCGACCTAAACCAAAAACAGATCTCTCACACTCACATTTAGTTACGTGGAAGAACACCAAATTTTCCCCGACGTCCGGACAGCATTAGATGTGACACCCCCCTTCTAATTATAGTCTGCTTCATTGGAGGCGGAAGGTTCTTACAAACACATTTTATATGTGTAGTGTGGCAGCCAAACACCAACACACACGCAAATCCCTTCACACAGAATAGAGCAGGCAACAGTGACACTTACTACAGCTTACACTGGGGGATTCTGTTGTGAATTAGTCAGTTACACATTACTGTGGAAAATATGAGTGTGTGTGTGTGTGTGTGGGGGGGGGGGGGGGGAGGTTGCTCCCTAAATGTCATGTCTAATCACTCCATTTCACCTGATGTCGAGAGACACCAAAAGAGCATCGTGGGAACTGTAAACGGGCACACTAACAATGGCGTGGTGGGTATCGTGCGATCATTCCGGGACCCCTTTCCCTCTGAAGCAGGGGGACTTGTGGAAGTGTGGTGGGCGGGCAGTGGGCCAACTGATAAACACAGCGGAGGGGTAATGTACATAAAGGCTTGCCGCACGGCTCTCAGGAGATGAATAATGACCCAGGCCACATGTAAACTGTGGTCGGAAAACAACAAAAGCTGCTGACTAACTAGTGTGTGGCGAGGCGGGGATAGCCTGTAGTTTGGTTTCTGCCAGCCCTGATCGCCTAAACACGTTGCCTTTGGCTCACTATCACAAGCTGGCTCATGTATTTTCTACATATATAGCCACACATATGTATATGTATATGATATACACTGATATCTTAAAACAACATTATGTATAGCCTATATATACATACTTAAGGTATCAGTTTATACTACATATGTATTATCCTACATATAGGTGGATATTGGATCAAACTAAACTATAAGTAAACTAAGAAAAACATTTTTGGAATTTCTCAATTCAATGTAAAAACTTATATGTGAAGTATGAACAATAACAATGGAAACATCAGTGGCAGAATAAATTGAGACCACTGCAGTTTCTCAGAATTATTTGGGTTAATAGAATGTCTCTATGTGTTATATTGTTTTTACTTGTATAGTATATGCCATTTAATTTTAAATAATGTGCAGTACAGTGGTCTCTTAATATTTTTCCACGGCTGCAATACTAATGTTCTATTTGGGATTTTCTATCGATTACCATTTGTATACAACTTTCCAATTTATCACATTTTTTTTGTTTCAAAATCACAAAAATCTGTTATCGTTGAAGAAAGTAAAATGCATTCATAATGCATTTTATCAATTTATTAAGAGAAAAAACAGCAACAGTCATTACAATGCTGTAAAACGTTAAAAAACAATGCACCTGATTTATTTGCATGGTCAAACTGTTCTACAGTTTTACTGTGCTCTGTGCTCTGGTCATTGGGTCTGATCCCTTTAGTTGGGCTTAGGGGGTTAGTTGCATGTCAGTGTAACCCCTTCACTCAGTCATTCTCCATTGACTGTCATCTTAGGGTCTTCCTTGCCACTCCTCTTGTTCACGCCACTGAAATACTTTTCTCTGAAGGCGTTGTGCCTCTGGTACGGGCTGAGGTGTGGGTCTGACAGATGGGCCAATGAATCAGACTCCTGCAGGGATATACATTTGAAAAGGCAGGGTTAGTGATTCTCTAACTCAACTCAACTCAAAACAAAACAAAAACAATATCTCCCAGTGTCATAGGGTGCACCATCAGAAGCTCCACATGGGACAGGCCACTTTGTTTGTATTCCTATTTACGGAGCCAGGGCTGTTTAGAAGTACCACATTCAGCAAGCACAGATAACGGTAAGCTAGCGGACTGCGAGGAAATATTTGGTGAATCTGACAGAAGGTGTATGCAATTGCTGACTATACCTTTTATGGATGCACTGATCTGGATTTCTTGGGCAGATACCGATTGCCGATTTTCAGTCTGCAATATCGACAGATACACACACCGATACCAATTTTATACTACTTAGATATATTATTCATAAATGTAAGATCATTTTTGGCTCCCGAAACATTTTTACTCACTGTGAGCTCATTTCTCACTCCACCTGCAAGTCCTGTACCTATATGTATAGGTACAGGAAATATATATATATATATTTTTGTGCTCAAAAAAGGCGCTGGCTCCCATATTCTGTTCGCTAATACCATAGAACTACCTGGCAACTTGTGGGTTGTCATTGTCACGGGACTTGTGGTCTGAGCTGACTAACTCATGGATCACCGAACTCGGGAGAATTGCGTATATATTGAAGGATCTAGTTAGTGCAAACGGCATAGATTTTTTACAATTACATTTATTTATACATGTATAATAAAGTGATTTTGATGAAAAACATCACGATTTTAAGATTAGATTTGCTTAAAGGATGAGTATATCATCTTGGAAATGGAAAAACCAATAACTTAGCCATATTTTGAAAGATACAATCGAAAAAAAAAGTACCGCCCCTTTCCTCATCTAACCATCTGTATTCCTTCGTTAGAATCCGCGGTCACGATAGTGCACAATTAAGCAGAGTATGCGCAAGAACGTAGCTCATGCAGACAGACGGTTAACTCAGCTAATCGCTGAGTTCGGTCCGAACTTTATGACTGTGCGCGGTTTTCACATTCCTGCGACTCTCACAGATAACGGATATTTCTAATCGTATTGTCAGAGCATTTAATTTTGTCATTGCTATCGGGGTGTAAAGAGAATTTCAAGAAATATTACTAAATGTGCTTCTGAAGCAAATTACATACTCATCCTTTAAATTTGCAGATGAACGAGTGCCGCCATCTTGGAATTTTGAGAAGAGTCAAAAACCTGAAGGTTTGTCAAATACGTCAGTTTTCACAGATTTTGGATAGGTTAAACTCTCTCCTTGTTACAATAATTTAAAGAAAGCAATGTCTCTCTTTTTTCTGTCTTTCTATCCATTTCATTGACAACAAAGATAGGTTTTCCATATCGGCCATTACAAAGGATAATCGGATTACCACCAATCTCGTATTTTGAGTGGAAATTGGCCGATTCTGACCTGTTTCCGAGATATCAGTGCACCCCTAATACCTTTAACTGTAATTTGCATTACATGAAGCAAAGCAGAAGTTAGAGCAGTAGAGTAAATGGGACTTATTCTGTAACATATGCACATTTGTACTTCTAAAGCTTGATGCACACACGCAAAATCTTTTTTTGAAAATGTATTTTGTTACTTCAAGAACTATTGAATAATTCACTGTAATCTATACATTGTACACAAACAAGGTATAGACGGATGGAGAACCATGGAGAAACACTGAATTGCCAGCAGCAAATCATGCTGTGTCACTGCAGTTCATATTGTCAAGCAAACTACACACTTTCCATGAGCACATGAAAGTGAGATATGGGGTCACAACGCAGACCACCTTACTCACAAACCTGAAAACCGCACACCTGTTGCTGACAACCATGAATTGTTAAATAACTATGACTTTAAAGTCTCCAACAAACTAATATCACCTCAGAAATAAGAAAAAAATAAAGGTTAAATTCTTCTCTGCACCAGCATTTAAGAGGAAACGTTTATCTGCTTGGAAACAACTAATAGCCACATTACCCTTAGATGATCACAGCAAGATTAGCCAAGTTGGATTCAGGTGTTCAGAGGCCACAGTGCCCCATGAATCCACACACACAAAAAATATAGAAAATGTTCACTTGAATTTAACAGGGAAATAGTCAAATCAGATCAAACAAATGTGCGTATGTGTGTGCGCGCTAGTTAGTGTGTGTGTATATAAATATATATATATATAGAGAGAGATATGTGTGCGTGTGTTTCACACAGGTCCCTTTATGGGAGCAATTTGAGGTTTTGAAGTAGAGCGCGTTGTCAGATTCAAAGATGGATTGTTTTCCATTCGACGTGTGATTAAGCCATTTAGGGCTCCAGTATAAAAGCAGTGATTCAATCAGAGCCAGATGGTGAGGATTTACAGTACCCGGGGACCTTGAGGGAGACACCATCACAGCAGACTTTCACCCGGACGCGATGGGGGGGGGGGCTGAAATGCATGCTAAAAACACTACATGCATACGATGGCACGTTTATATACACAAACACGGCAACTGAACCGCACACGTGAAAAACATAAAACAGGCAGGAGGCGCACACATGCTCTCACTCTTACACGAACGCGGCCATTTGCAATGCTGTGCTGTTGCTGTGCATGCTCATGCATACAAGAAGTCATGAACAGATTCTGCTGCACACACGAACACACACACTTGCTCTGCAGACCGCCCCGTCCATGTAATTCACCATAAAGATGCTACTACGGAGTGGCTTTCCATTGTGCGTTTGTGGGGAAATAAACTAACGTTGTAGCCGGGACTTCTGATTGAGGTGAACAGAAATGAAAACCAAACAATGTTGTGCCGTTAAGTGTCGTGCATAGTAAAAACTCTTTGTCCTAGCAATGTTTTTTGCTGAGACCCACGAATCGCCGCGCATCATGAATATACATCTGCAAATTCATACACACTTATGCCCACAATCATATGCACATACAGTAACACACACACACCTCTGGCTCCTTGATTTTCTCCATGGCGATGAGGCGTCGTGATGTATGACTGGACAGAGGCTGCTCACAATTACTGACTAGCATGAGACAGGGGTGAAGGGGAACCATCTCCTCACAGTACCTAGACAGACCACACACACACACACAAGTAAATCTCAGAATAGCACATAGGTCAACGTGATCAAATGCCATCGATATTAGAATGTGATCACAGTGAGAATGTCTTCACAGAACGCCCCCATAGAGCTGCTGAGGCAGTCTATATGCGTTCTCAGTGGGGCTGTGGTTCTGTGGGAGGCCAAACAAATGCTCATGGGGTACTTAATCCCCTTCAAAATTACTACAGAGCCTTCAGTCGAAAATCTTGGGCCGCCTGGCCCCAAGCCTCTCTTGGCTTGGGGAGTGGGGGTGGGGGTGGGGGGGGGGTGGTGGAGGGGGGACCCGTGGCGTTTATGTTTCTTCTTTCTCCTTTCGCTCCAGCATAACGATGGCCGTGAAAGCAAAGGTCGTGTTGTGCAAAGATGGCGGAAAAACTGAGGCTCACAGATCTGTCATTGCCAGCCAAGATCTGCCACAAGAGACAACTGTCCAGTCTACACCAAGGCTTATTGACAGGCAGTGGCGTATGCGTTTGCTTATTTGAGTCAGTAGTAGAACGTTCACCTCACCACTGCCACGGCAGTCAAGGTTTTCGCCTCCACTGTTTGTCTGCTCGGTTGCCATGGTCACTTTGGAATTATTGGTCTCTGGCGTGTCGGGCTGTTATGGCGACGATGACTAGCAGTGATGGCTGGACGAATATTCTCCTGCCAAACGGCAGTCAATTGAGCACTGGACAAGACTGGTATTTCACCTTCAAAACATCCCTTTACATTTTCTTAATTGTAAAGGGATGCTGGTCGCAACGTTAAGCATCCTTTATGTCTG
The DNA here is from genome assembly GCA_027564835.1 of Typhlichthys subterraneus. Taxonomy (NCBI): domain Eukaryota; kingdom Metazoa; phylum Chordata; class Actinopteri; order Percopsiformes; family Amblyopsidae; genus Typhlichthys; species Typhlichthys subterraneus. The sequence goes on along the minus strand of JAODUH010012363.1, from coordinate 11,926 downwards.
CGTGGTTTCAAACAATGCTGTTCATTCTCTCACAGCGTAGTTACGTTTGAGCACTTTGCCTTTTGTTATTCAAGTTGCAGATGTATGTTATTTATGAAGAGCTAACAATTCGGTGTGACAGCCAGCCCTGTAAAAGAATTTGTCCGCACTGTTTCACAATAAAAATCACCAATGCCAGTAAATGATATCTGCCAGTGTCCAGCAATCAAGTTGTGCAAACATAGTTAAAAACCCAGTCAACCTTGCCTATTGCAATCCAAACACTACGCAATAACATATTAACAGACAACAGTGCCACCTATTGGACTAAGAGCTCAGTGAATGCAGTTAAATAAATACAAATTATGAGGGTCTGTTTTAAAAGGGATGATTAGAAAATGGAAAACAAGCTAAGGCGTTAAAGGCTCAAACTTATGAATTATTTTATTTTATTCTAATCAGATCTTTTATAGATCAGATCAGCCACACTCGAACATACAGAAAATACAGCCACCATCATTATTATTACCATTATAAAGAAAAGACACAACGCACGTATGTCGGGGTGACTGAAACCTAATATCTCCCCTAACCCTGTGCAAAGCCCCAGCTTAGGCCCAGGAGACAGGCTATGTCTGGGTATACACACACATGCAGGCCATTTTGTCTTGGCTAGCGACAGATTGTCCACACAGTCTGCAGGGTGGCTGGCACAGAGGTCTGTTCCAGCACGGCATTCTAACAGACGCCCAATACCCAGGGGCAGAGCAAGGAATAGCTGGGACAAATGTGTGAACACGATACCATGGTCACTCATATCTGTGTGTGTGTGTGTGTGTGTGTGTGTGAGAGAGGGGGGGTCATAGGATGCTTTGAAGTTTTAAAGTAATCAATTGTTTTTTACTAAACATTTTTACAATTTACGGTTGTATTATAGATATATGTTTATGTTATGTTATATTGTCAGCTTGCCGAAAAATAAATAGTTCATAGCTAGCTATTTATGAGACCTGTTTTGGGTTCAATGGTAAAACGGTGGACGCACGACCCACACACACGCACACACGAGCTTGCGCATGCGCAGAGTCCCTCACTTCACAGTTCACACAGACATGCACCAAGGACGCATCATTACCTCATCTCCTACCCAGCCCTGTAATCAGTTACTGTACCATCCCTGTGGGGGTTTCTAACCCACGTACTGCACACATACACCCCTACATCCCTCTGTTGTGGCTTTCAACAGTCAAAGACACACGGTATGCACCTGCGCTTCCAGCTCAGCGCTAAAGTCACATGTGACGACCCACAATGCCGGCCTGTGTTCAGATAGCTGAGCCTACGTGTAAATATGACCCTGCTACTGTCAGCTGTGGTTTTATGGTGCCTCAGCAGAATGAGCAGGTACACCTCCACACAGCTGTTGACTGCTTGTGTAAACACCATTGGCCACACAGATGGTTCTGTGCAGTACTTCATGTTTTATGAGGGAAGGCATGGAACAGTGTTAAGCGGGAAAACGTGCAACGGAGAAACCCCCAGTGGAAACCAAATGTGGTGGAAACTGCTATTGTGGACAAATCCACCATCCCCCCAAACTGTAATTGTCTGGATGTAAGGATGTATACTACTGGATATCTTCAACAAAAGTCATCTAACTGTTCCAGACGGTTCCACACGGTTGTCACAGCAACATTTTATTGGATGGTATCACCTAACCTGACGCACCAGATTGTTTGTTACACAGAACCATCTGGCAATCCATTCACTGAAGCTGTTTAGAAAAGTCCAGGCACTTCAAATACTTGGCAGGTGATTGGATAAACTAACTGATTAATGTTCGTCACTGTTAGCCGAAACTACACTTTAGATGCCAGTATGACGCTGACTGGTCAGATCATAACCACAATTTCCAGCTTGTCCAGAGTGATATCACAGATAATACTGTCTATCCATTCTACAAATGTTAACTCTACTACTGCATATGTCTGCCCCCTAGTGGTCATTATTGTTATGCACATGCCAATTTGCTGTAACCACAGATAGCATCATATACAGTACATATATATTCATATACACATATACATATATATATTGAGCGAGGGCCAGCTAGCTAGCAAGGACGAGCTCCTAATGCTCCTTTGGGTATTAAATGACACACTGGCACTTACTCTGGACTGTATATTGGAAGCCAGTACACAAGTCTCCCTCCTATGACCAGGTGGCGGGCAGAGAAGTTTAAGAGGTCAGCAAAGATGTCACTCAAGTGATAAGCCATGGAGACAGGAACATGGTTCTCTCCTGGGTAACTGGGTAAAATAAAAATAATAGAATGACAAAGAGGCTTTTGATGTGTTCACATGAACACGGCAGATGGCTAACAAAAAATAATGAAAATGATGGTATGTTGCTATGGTGAAAGAATGTAATCAAATACATTCAACACAATAATTTGTAGCTAACGTGCCTATGTTATGTAACTATTTTAGTAATGTAGCTAGTATAGTGTTGTTACACCAAAAGTAGGCCTTAAAGTAGTTTCTCGTTCAGATCGACGAGGAATTATCTGCATGCTTTCGCCAGACTCAACTAATTTTGCATCCTGCTCTCGACTGCTAACATAATATCCGGTATGCCGTCTGCCGTCTGCTTTGTTCCATTTGAACACGGACAACCAAAATTATATTATAGATTCCAGTAGACTCTCTCTAGCTGTAATGCTAGTAATTTCTTTTGTCTGTATTCAGTTTATCAGGACAGTAATTTCTACTGTAAATGTCTTCTCAGAAAAGTAAAGAATAAGGGGGTAAAAAAGTAGTTAGTTAGTAACACTAATAAAGGTGAGTGAACAACGCCAACTAGGGACATTACACAGGGACATTAGCTAGACATTCATATTCACTTACAAGTCATCACAGGGCTTAGTAATGTCCTTGTTAGAGCCTGTTCTCCTTGTGGACTCACGAATACCATAGGGAGCTGGGAAAACAACATCAAAACCAGATTGAAAAAAACTAAAACTCTTCAAATTGGTTGCATCTGTAAAGCAGATGAAACTACTTTCCTGCCGCAATGCTAATGCAGCTTTGGGAGACTTGTTTAGAAAACACTGTAGCAACAACGTGATGCAATTAATCACTGGCTTTTAGAGTGGAGGCCATTTTTATCACTCTTCCCGTCTACAGCCGGCAATGTGATAATTACAGTACTTACACAATTTAAAGCATGGCTTAAGCATGGCAGGCATTATATTTTGTTGGCAATAATAGTGATATAATGCAACACTAGCCTGACAGTAAAGATCAATTAAATGTCTCCAGATAATACATATAGACCTACGGTCAGTAATGATGGCATCAAAAAGCACTCCTTCCCTCCAAACAGGTTTGGAGGCGTCAGACACCATCACGTCCACATAGGACTTCTCAGTTCCGTACTGACGCAGGTTGGCTCTAATATTCTCATCGGGACCTCGCCATTTCTGGTTTTTACGACTAGATCTGCCTAAAACAAGAGCCAGTTATAAAACATTATTGAGACATCTTAACATGATTAACTTTCAAAAACCGGAATATCTGTACAATTTGAATATACTAGTCATTAAAATGTGTTCTCTGTGGTTCAAAAATGTAAATGCTTTACAATGACATACGGCCGCAGAAAGTATTAAGAGACCACTTCAGCAGTTTCTCAGATTTGTACTAGTAAAACTTTTTTAACATTTTATTTACATGTAATATATGTATTTTTATATTTATATTAAAACGTTTTTTTTACATGTATATTTACACATTACAAACGTTTAAAAACGTGCAGTGGTCTATACATTATTTCCGCAGCTGTATATACCCTGACAAAAACAATAGGGTTTATATTGTGAGTAATGATACAGAATTTTATTAATATATTTCCACTTGAATAAAATTAAGTCAAAACTTACCTTTCCCATGGATGGTGTTATAATCAATATCCATCCCGCAGACATAGGCTCCAAAATGAGAACATGCCACCAACAGGCTACCTGAAAGAGGCAGATCCAATAAGAGAACTGAAAACATGGACTTACTAACAAATGATCTATGCTAAAACATAAACTCTGTAAATGTGGGAGACACTACAGAGAGACATGGAATCACCCACGTACCAGTGCCGACAAATGGATCAAACACAAGGTCATTCTCCTTGATCTTGGCATGGTTCGCCATGATGAAAGACAGGCCAGCATCCATACTCGTGTTTCCTATGAAATGTCTGTTCTTCACACTGTAGGAGCGAATCAGTTCCCGCTGTCCATCTGCTATCTGATTAATATTGTGAGACATTGGCATTGAGACACTTGTACATACATTAGCATACTTTGTATATTATGTTTTTGATGTCCAGATGCCTTTCACTGCCATATCTTTTTTATTTTTAAGATGCGTTACGCAGCTTGGAGTATTACTTGTTTGAACATTAGATGGCAGCACATGTAGATACACAAACCCCAACCCCTCCTGGCTGCTGCAGACATTCATTGTCACACAAGCAGCTTTAACACCTGCTGAACCAAAAAGATAAAGTGTATACATCAATGTATTCGGCCTGAGTGCTCTCACCATAACCCATGCACTGTGCCCCTGAATAATGACATGTTTATTCCTGGTGTGCTATGATAGAAACATGGGTGAAGAAACTCTTCTCTCTGTAAAGGATACTCTGGACTGGCGCAAGCATTTAATATATTAGTACTATGTAGCATTAACCAAGTTGAGATTAGGCACCATGTAGAGTGAAATTCTGTATGGCTTACCCATCGGCCAAAGTAGATGTGGAATGGCTGGTCAGGGATGTTGTTAGGGTCTGTGCCATAATCCTCTAATAAACAGAAGACGTGTTCAGGGGTCTTGAGGCTCACTTTGCCCTCAAATGGAAGATATTCCATAGCCTTAAAAGAAAAAGAACAAAAAAGGGTGGTGGGGGGGGGGGGGGGGTGGTACAAAATATTATAAAGACAGTTGTGCATTAATGCACATTCTTGCCTTCAAAAAATTATGCATTTGCCCCTACAGCTATATATAAAAACTCACATCAATCCTATTAATTCTGTCTGGAAACTCCAAAGTCTTGTTGAAAGTGCATACATTTATTCTGTATGTGGAGTCTTTCCTCATATGTGGTAACTGTAGGAAAATGTAAAGAGACTTTCAACATTGATATTCAAAATTAAATAACGGTAAAGCTTTTTCTATAGTTGCATTACTACCATGTCCTCATGTGGATACTTCAGCAGGGATGTTTTGAGCTCGCTGTGTGTCTGTCCATGACCCCATAACTCAAAAGCAGACCTATAATACAAATATGAGCTCAAAATATTGCCATGGCTAAAACATTTATAATGTATGAATCATTAAAACATATATAGGATTTGATAGGCAAAGTGTATGTTGCCAAGAATACAAAAGCATGCACATAAGTAATAAGTAAATTATAGGCAATTATTTAGTTAGGTCAGTTAATGCCCTAATCGGGTAGGCTATACTTACTTGGCACAGACTGATCTGGCCATAATTCCACGGATATCCTCTTCAGACAGGCCATCTAAACACCAGAATGGAGACTAGAACAAGTCGCAAGAGTTGAAGAGGTATTGGAAGAGACTGAAATAGCATATATAATATCCGAGCTAGATCGTGATGGACATATTATTAAAGTCGCTATACCTTTTCCTTGAAGTTTGCACCAGGAAGAAATGGCTTTCCTCTGAGAGACAGCAATGCTTTGATCTCCTACCATGTGAGACATAAAAGATTAGTAAAGCCACGCTAACAAACTTCTAAAAAAACAACAACAGTATAAATCCGTAACTGCACCGATCAAAACAGTAGACACTACTGAGATTTGCATATTTTTGTTTTACAGTACTAGCAGACGGGTAGGCTACTGTTACTGTACCCGACTGGTTGAATTAGAAATGATGATGGGTGCGTTTTTTATATTGCCCGTTTTTAACTAAACAGGCCAATTATAGAGTTGTGAGTAGATGGTGTTTCATTACATTTATATTCTAAGAAATTACCGGTAACCTGAAGTCAAGATTATCTTGGGCAAGATGTAGTAAATATTTTAAGCATGACCGACCACTGGAGACTGCCATGACTGTTGCTGATTCAAAATACATCCGGTCTGAAAGTTGTTCCTTATGCTTAGTTCCGTTTAGTTGCTCCATCAGTTCTTTGGCTAAAAAATAAATTACACGGTAATAGAATATTTCTAAAAAATGTTACCAGAAATGCCATAAAAGAATGTGTTTCTGTGTGTTAAACAATATTACATATTTGTACTTAACCGATACAGTATATCTAGATTCCAAGCTACTATCATTGCGGGCTAGTATAAGGCTACATTTTAAATTTGTAATACATTTTGTTGTTTTCCATGTAAGATCAAAATATTCGAGGTTCTTTCGCCTGTGTGGTTGCGATATATTTAATTTGTTTAACTAAACATGTCATCTCAGTTGTAAGCTGATTTACATCAGAATATCACTTCAAGGCTCTGACAGGAGAGCACTGACATTCACAGCGTGATTGGACGTGGTTTCGCGTCCACACCGTGACCTGTCTGTCCATTGGTGGAAATCGATGTCTGTCTGTGTGATCCTGCCTCTGGCTTCGGATGTGTCTTCACTTTGCCACTGTCAGCAGCACTTGTAATTGCGCTGAAAGGCCACGATGTAATATATAGTCTGTTCTATGAAAGTAACTTGCGCTTTTCATGATGTCAGCGATGGATAGTTAATTTGCATCTTACCTGGAAGCCGAATGACTGTAGCCTATATATGTGAATTAGGTAAATACTATTTTTTTCATCTTTATAAATGTTTAAAAGTTTGGTTGAATCTACATCTACATTCAATTGGTAGTCAACTGTAGCCTAATATATATTTTTTGATTATTATAGTTTTTAATCTCTTTCACTTTTTTCCTTGTTATTCCTTTATTGAATGTTTGTTTTTATAAGCATAACCCATTTCCTTTCAGCATGTTCTTATGTATGGAAGTAGCAGATAACCAGTAAAGCACCACCATGGAAGCAGAGAACAACCCACCACCTCCGGCCCAGTTCAGCGATGACCGTACAGCCTGTGTGGTCTCTGTAAAAGACCTGAAGGAGAATTGGCAGAAGTGGTCAGACGATCACCAGAAATATCAGAAGCACAACCCTTTCAGCCAGGACACTAAGCCTGCCATGATGGGCCCTCAGAGGGGACAGGATGGGTACGGCAGGCCCCTGGCAGGATCCATGACAGAACAGCGAGGGAAAGATGCTCACACCTACCTCAGCAGAGAGGTTCAAGTGCTCTGTGAGGTGATAAAGAATATTGGACAGTTAAAGCACAGAGGTGATAACATGGGCAAAGCTTTCACAGTAGAGTTTGGACACCTGTTTGAGCACTACGCGACAATTTCTGATAAAGTAGTGGGGGTTCTTCTGCGAGCCAGGAAGCAGGGGCTGGTCCATTTTGAGGGCGAGATGCTCTGGCAAGGCCAGGATGATTGTGTAGTCATCACTCTGTTACAATGAGCAGAAACCATGTCACTCTGCCTCACCCAAGTGTGAATAATCAGACTAGGATCTGTGCCACAACTTTGGTGCTACACATTTGTGTATCATACAAATTACTTCCATAAGTAACATTGTATAGATTACTTATACAGATAATATATCAAGCATGGTTATATAGTAGGTCAGCCAAGCCTAGTCAAAGAATAATATAGTGTTTCTTCCCATCTTCGGACCACATCTCCATTCCCAGTGTCTGTGCTTTATTTCTGCTCCACCTGGTTAAAAGGCCAGGCCATGGCCACAGCAGGGAACATGAGGCTGCCAGTGACAGACAATACGGTGCTATAGTACAAACCTGAAACCACTAACCTATGAGCTACACACCATACTGTAGGCCCACTTCTTACTACAAGGCATGCACTGTCATTTATATTGTTACAAAACTGCAACATAGGCAATAAAACTCACAACACAAAGCTAAAGTATAAGATGCTTTAAATTGTACATTTAATAATACATAAATAAAAACACCAATACAAAACTTAAATGGCAAAAAGTAATGTAATTGAAAAACCATTCCTACAGTAGCATAACACTTTCATATTTGATTGAGTCTTTCTTCATCAAGAAGTTCTAGAGATCCTTAGCTCAATGGTTGGAGTTAAGTGAATCAGAGTAAATAGATACCATTAATTAGTCATCCCCTAAGCACACTGAAATCAGATACCAGTGCACCAGTACCATCACATTTATTTCAAGTTACTATTTAATGAAAGAAATACACATCAGTAAATTGCTATTTTACATGAAAAAAAGACAGAAGCATAACTTTATATTCCTGCAGCTGCCATAGTCTAAATAACGGTTTATTATAATAAACATGCAGTATCTGAGCATAGACAAACATGCATCATTCATCAAATGTGAACATGGCAGAATAGCTTTGACTGTGAATGTGCCTCTTCACTTATTCGGCCACTGACCCACATCACGCCTTAGTAGTAGATCTGAAAATGCCCCTTGTGGTGAATCCATACAGTACGCTAACTATATTTACACATTTTACTGAATTACTCCTGTGCAAGACAATTGCTTTGTAAAGCTCTGTGACTGATTGTATCAAATCATTTACTAACTTAGGCTATATATTTGTGTGCTGTTGCTGCACCAATATGTAGTTCACCTACTAGTTTTACCCACTGAGTGCATTTTCTTTTGTTTTCACTCGAGATGTATCATAATATTCCACATTTCACCATTGTAATTAAAAAGGACATTGTCTCTGTTGTCATGCTTGTCTGATTATTGGAATATTATCTACGCACTATGAAAACAATGACAATTAAACATATGGTTGTTTAACGTAGCATGAATCATCTATTTTCATTACTGCTTACAATAACATTTTGATATAGAAGAAAAACCACCGGTCACCACTAGTGACCACATATGCCAGTCTTTTCCATTGAGTACTGTATGTACAGTAGCACACCATTAGGAAGGGGTGTGAAGCTCATCATTCCAACCACCCACTGTATCCAAACCATGTGATCAGACAGCATCTCCTTTGGAGTTGAGAAGTTGAATCAACTGATCTGCCTGCAACACATTTCATGGACAGAATGGTAGGCATGTTAGTAATTGTAATTTACTGAATGTATGTGTGTGTGTGGGACTATTTCTGTCCACCACTGCATATAGAGACACTGCTATGGTGCTATGGATACAGACACTTAATGAACTGAGGTGGTTGCCTCCCCTCTTCCCCTTCTTTTTTTAAGTCCCGAGTGGGACGGACCTCTGTCAAATGGTCGTAGTACTAAACAAAATAACACAATGGTCAAGTTTGTTGTGGGCCAGTCAAACTTAAGATAAAACTTACCGTGGTAAACCAATAAGAGTTGATTCTATAAAATAGGCGGGACACAAAGCCCATTTCACTGGCAGGTGCTAGAACATGGAGGTGAAGGTGGCTAACAGAACAAAATGGCGGCCAGTGGAAGCCAAACCTGTATAAAAATTAACATATTGAATGTTGTTATTTTTATCGTCATCATTATTATTTTTATGTAAATACAGTAAATTCACACCTATTGCAACATATGTCTTCTTGCATAGGTATTGTATAGGTGTGTTCATGCATGTTATTGCCCCATCATGAAATAGATATTAGATTTAGCAGTAGCTTAACGTACCTGACATCACTGAGATCTGTAACATTGTTTTTTTGCAGGATTTCCTTTCCCATCTCCACCATCTTCTCTACTGGGTATACAAAAATACAATGACACACATTTGTAAAATGCTGTATCTTATTCTCTGTACTGTAGCCTATGTAACATGTCATGAACACAGGATAACAAACTGCTTTTCTTTCACAACCATCAGTGACTGAGCTTTTTACAAAAGCTTTTTTACAAAAAGCACTTAGCTTACCCAAAGGCACATGTTCTTTACGGAGAGATTTACAATTACCAACATGTTTGGTTGGCACCACTAGATAATGGTGTGGAGCTCCTGGTTTGATGTCTCTGAAACATGAGATCTCCTCGTCCTAGTACGGTACCGTAATAGGAAATAATACGTTAATACCCCACATCCTTGGGCATGGGAATTAAATAAGATAGAAGATTTACACTCAATTACGTTATAGCCAAATTGTACAGAGGTCGTAGGCCTAATAGACTACCATTAATGTCACTATCACATAGTATCTACCGGTAAGGTACCGTAGGCTACTTATTTTTAGCTTCATACAGTAGGCTACTGTACAGACAGTATCCAGTGCTACAGGTACCGTTTGGTTAGTGTAATGTCCTCACACAATGAAGAAGATCGGTGTCAATCTCTTTGTTAACGATCTTGCAAAATATGCATTTCTTTTCATATCCTTCAGCTACAGTCGCGTTTACAACCTGTCCTGTCTCTTCACTGTGAACAGCAGCCATTACCTACGGTAGAGCAATGAACTGCACATATCGGAACTGCAACTGTCAAAGTAATGAAAATATAGACCAACGTAGTCAACTCAAGTACTCATTGATGAAAACATTAAGGCAAAGGTAAACGAGTATCACTGTGGTCGAGTGTCAGTTAGCAAGAATGGCCACTGGATGGCGACATGGAAACAATAATAGGGATTTGCTGTAAGTATACTCTATCGGATAGCCTCAGAAGGACTTTGACTGTAAATACTCGACAATGTCATAATAGCCTATGTAGTCTACAAGGTACAGTAAATAAAATTGTTGATAATTTGCTGTAGGCCTAGGCCTATACATTTGTCTTTGAATAGCCTAAGAGGCTGCATTCACACATCAGCGGTTATACCACTTGCCTTTCCGATCTCAGACTACCCGAGGCCACTGTAGTTAAAAAACAAGAGCATTTACTTACTTTCAGCGTGTAGTAGGCCTACCGACTGTCGGCTATTGATTTGCCGCTATGCTCTGATTGGCTTCCCGAAAAAATATATTTATTGCAGTCTGCCGTTTCGCAGACCTATAGGTTACAAGTCATCAGATGAAAGTTGGCCTAAGTTATTTTGTATTTCATTAACACACCCAGTTGTTAGCATAGTTTATATCATTATCTGTTAATGTTGATAGTATGTGTGCGTGATTTTCTATGTGCGTGTGAGGGTGCGCGCGTGTTTTTTTTATAATAGTTTTTGTTTGTTTGTTTTGATTTGTTTAATGTGCATAACAAACTATACGCTACTGGTGATTGTTCAATTGGGGGAACTAGCATGTCCCCAGGTTATACATTTGTGTTAGAAATACTTTATATACTACAAAATAAATTGCTATGTTATGAAAAGTTATGTATTTCACCACTAAAATAATACATGCACCAAATAATTATGATTTCCAGTTTTTTGAATGTTTAAACATCAGTGTTTTGCTACTTTAGCACTGTCCCCAACCCAGACTTTCAAACTTCTCTCATCCAATAACACTTCTTTATGTTGTAACCATGTAAATTAATACTAGCAGGGAAGGACATGCCAGCCATGTGAGAAGACATAAGAAATATCTGTAATTGAATCCTGTATGCCTTCTGATAATACTGTGTGTAGAGTATACTTATTCACCGTCATTACCAGGTATGCCGCTATGGCAATATTCTATGAACAAAAATGAAATGTTCACAAAAAAAAAAAACTTAAGTCAAGTAAAAACACATAAAATGTTTTCTGAATTCCTGACAACAAAAAATAATAAATAAATATACGATTATATATATATATATATATATATATAATCGTATATTGAAAAACAACCCATTAGTTTGAATCAGGTGTGTTAGAGCAGGTAGACATTTAAAACAAACATGCAGGGCAGTGGCTCTCCAGGGCCAGGAGTGAGAACCTGGACACTGAGATGTGTCCATATATGCT
>JAODUH010012353.1:0-28682 GCA_027564835.1 Typhlichthys subterraneus | reverse complement strand
TGAAAATAGCTAGTTGACTTAAAGCTACAGTAAGCAATTTCACTGTCAATTCACAATAGGCTATATCTCCTTGGACTTAATTACCTGTTCTTTGTGCTGGATACAATCTGATGTTTGTAGCCTATACACAGCCTCTGTAAAATAGTAACACTAACAAAGTGGTGCCGATCGCACCACACATCAATATCCTAGCCTTTGCTTTGTGTTTTCAGTGTGTGGTGTGTGTGTGGTGAGCTTCTGCAAGAGGTTATTTTGTTTTGATCGACAAGCTTTTTGTAGAATGATTTAGATACCTTTTAATTTACCTAGACTATTGAATGGGTCACCAAAACAATTGTCCTCCCAAATTTTTGGAGCAGGAGCCGTCACTGTTCCAGGGTACTGTAACTATTCCGGCATTATCATGGCATGTGTGAACAGGTGTAAATGTAGAGTAAAAAGTGTGTAGAAATAGAGCTGCACGTGTGAATAGACAAAAAGCTGATAAACTAGCTGTACGTGCACAGTCATGCATGTAATTTACCAGGAACAATGTGTGTAAAGGGCTGCAGTTACAGCACATGCACTTATTTACCGCTCGAATACCACCCCGACAAGAGTGAAATCTTGATTAAAATTAATTTCTTAACTTGCAAGTTGCAACATTACATTCCTGAGTGAGTTTCATCATACACCTGACATGTTGGTTTTGCTAGCCAATATCATGCACCAGGCAGCCCTACCTGCATGACATATCAGCATTGCATCAAATTTACATATTGTGATGTTGGAGAAACTCTTGAGGCTACTGATGAAATCTGACAGGCTCGTTAGTTGTATATCGGCCCAGAGAGGGTCCAGAAAACTAACGTATTTATTTGACTGTTTTTAGAACATTGTATAATAATAATATTTATTAATGGCATTATTTGTTCTAGAATGTTGCCTTAAAATGATTACACAATATGCCTGCTGTGTGCATATTGTACCACAGTGCACTTGCCAGCATCCGCAGAACACCACCACAGCTACTTATTGCAGTGGAAGCACTGGGCACGACACATGTTGCAGCATATTTATTATTGCCTGTGTGCGCACTTCACAGCAGATGTGCACAAGCTAGCATTCTGTTCCTGACTGTCTTCATCGTGCCTTAGTACATTGGGGAACTTAATTTCAGTACTTGGCAGAACAGATTTGGAGGCAATATTCTCTAATGATGTTTCGTTACAACAAATAAACCTATTAAACATGAATGTGTTTTAGGAATATGCGATGCGGTGTTAGCAATATAGTAGCTTGTTTGTGGTAGATGGGTGGGGTGTTTGGGGTTTGAGGGAGTTGTCTGCATTAGCGCAGGGCAACATTTATAAATCATGTCACTATCAAGGCTTTCACTATTTGTTCTTTTAACCTCTCCTCAAAATGCATTTATTTCTTTGTAACATCTGTAAGTGGATACAAATCATTTTGACTACTACAGTCTGCTGCATATTATTAAACTGTCAAAGGGGCTAGCTTGAGCCATTCTCTCAAGTGACACACTTCTCTCAGGAGTGATGCCTAATAATTCATGATGTGTTCTGTGCGCCCATATGCCAGTGCAAGATGGGTAGTGCCCCTCAAGCCACCGATGGCTCCTTCTTTCTTTATTCTGGAGGCCTGGTCTTCAGACTGCGAGATCAATCTGTTTAGTTCAGGGATCAGCTCCACCAGACCCGATGGTTAGTCACAGCTCCCATTAGGACGCAGCAGAACATCACACACAGCAGACAGCGTGCAAGAGAGTCATCGCCCGATCTGCACGCTTAAATAACAATGTGACTCATTCCGGTCACTCCGTGAACTTGTGATGTAGGCCTACGTTAACGTTTGCATGCACACGGCCTGTTCATCCGCGTACACGCTGAACATTTAGAGTTATGTGTGTGTGTGAGTGAGAGAGAGCCTTACGGTGTTATGCATGATCTGACTGTATTGTGTACCTCTGTTAGTGTTTCGTCGTCGTACACGGAAACAAACGGAGCTCTATAATTGGGGAAGAGGAGGTGGGTGTGGGGAAGGGGGGTGGTGAGCAGAACAGAAAGGAGAGGAAAAGATAGGGGTGTTAAGGGATATGGCTGCTTTTCTCTTGGTGACAGAGCCTGTTGCCATGGAGCTGGTCCTCCCATTGGCTGCAGCCCGGTCCAATCGCTTAACGGCACAGGCTGTTTCATCATTGAGAATTTTATCCTTTCTTCCTGTCTCGCTCACATTTCTCACTCTGTCCTTTCCATTTTATTTTGGGAAATGGGATGAGGTTGAGAAAAGAGGGGATAAACAATGTATACATGTCATGTAGCATTGTGTAATAATTGTCATTATTACAATATAATAAGAGATTATTTTTCTATACTAAATCTGCCTACTGTACATTTAAGAAACTGTTTTTATCCATGGCGACAGACAGTACGTTATTTTGAGTCATACTGCTTTTTTTGTCCAGCAGTCATCAAACACCTTTTGGAAGGTGTTTGTTTGTTAGGCCTAGCTATTGCTGGTGGCACAGTATGCTCATACAGTAGGCACACACTAATGGTCAGTCAAGGCTTGGCAACTGCTCCAGGAAAAAAGCTAAACTTAGTCCTCGGCTATATTTTAGGCACTTTCAAACTGCTTATTAATTTTTTCTTCTTTCTTTAAAAAACTAAGTAAAATATTTTTAAATATTACTAATGTCTTTCAAAATCAGTTACGACTGCCTCACTGTTGTTTGTACACTTAATTTCTATCTGCAGCTCTACTGAAAACAAAATGTATAAAATATGCTTTTTAATATACCAGTTTATCTTGTAGCTTTAAACAACTTTCATGCAATTGAGATAATGACCCCTGAATCTTTACATTAACTTTTTTTTTTAGTCTTGCGCTAATGGAGTTGCTGTGTTTTTCAGTTAGCCTTTATTGTCTAAGGTGAACCTCTCATAAGCTGTTAAGACGGTTCTTAAGGGCTCCCTCCTGACTGGTAGACTGATGAGAAGATGCTCTTTTGCCAGTGTGCGCTTGGTATTGAACATTATATGGGCTATTGATGAGGTGGATATATAGATAGAGAGAGAGGGAGAGAAAAAGTTTAAGTAAGGAGTTGCTGGACCTTTTTGAGCTGTCAACCAAATAGTCTCGTATCGCCACTCTCACTTCATTACACTTGTTCTCTCTTTGTTCGTTCTTTATTTAGCTCGCCCACATTCCAGCACTCCTGCCATCTTCATCAATGATGCATGCAAGCTCAGGATCCCTCTTTTTGGTGCTGCCACTCATTCATTATGAAGTAGGGAGGCCGTTGTGCAGTCACCTGTCTCTCTCCATTCTACCGTCTCGTTTGTCCCTCCAAACATCTCCTTCTGTCTCACATTCAGCGCTTTATTGGCATGACAAGAGTGTAGGCTACTTATATTCTCTCCTCTATATATATATATATATAAAAAAGAATATTACACACACACTTAACTGTTTTTGTCTTGCGGTAGAGAAAGATGTGGCGTGTATCTAGGGAGGGAGTTTGAGAGAGCGACTTAGTGTAACTATGGAGGGAGGGATAGAGGGTGAGTGAGAGGGACACAAAGGTAGCTAGCTGTGGAGGGAGGGGAGGGAGGAGAATGAGTCAGAGCTCGTCCCATAGGACTTGAGTGGGCTGGTGGAGAGGAGGGGGAGGATGGCGTCAGCAGCAGACCTGACAGAGGACACATTAAGAGGAATAAATGTGAAGGGGTGGGGGGGTGTAACTCATAACGGTGGTGGTGGTGGGTGGACGGAGCGTGGCGGTGGCAGGCAGGCAGGGGTATCCTTGCTGAATTGAGAGGAGGTTTAGATACCTCATGTTGCGCTTTCCTTTTGACTGACGCATCCCCGCCGCTTCTTAGTGTGTCTTCACGATGCCTCGTACCGTTGCTCTTCGAGTGCTTTTCTGTCCACCCATTAGTTACTCAGACCAGCTACAGGCCTACTGTAACTTGTCCTGTAGTTGTAGTGTACTTTATTGATGGTGGTAGCATTGCTGTAGCTACTCAGACCACAAGCTATATGCCTACTGTAACTTGTCCTGTAGTTGTAGTGTAGTTTATTGATGGTGGTAGCATTAGTTACTCAGACCACAAGCTACAGGCCTACTGGAACTTGTCCTGTAGTTGTAGTGTACTTTATTGGTGATGGTAGCATTACTGTAGTTACTCAGACCACAAGCTATATGCCTACTGTAACTTGTCCTGTAGTTGTAGTGTAGTTTATTGATGGTGGTAGCATTAGTTACTCAGACCACAAGCTACAGGCCTACTGGAACTTGTCCTGTAGTTGTAGTGTACTTTATTGGTGATGGTAGCATTACTGTAGTTACTCAGACCACAAGCTACAGGCCTACCGTAACTTGTCCTGTAGTTGTAGTTTATTGTTTGTAGCATTCTCCCACATCCTCACATCAAGGGGGGAATATCTGATACACATTATATGTTGCACTGCTCATGTACAATCTATATGCACTCTAATACACACACGCGCAGTACACGCTAGCTTATGCTGTAAAAACATGTTACCTTGTTGTGAAATGGATTCTCTCTGACGTCAGACAGGCAGGTGGGGTTCTCTCCTGAATATAGAGGTACTGAATTGGGTCGCGCTGCCTCCGCGTCTCTTCCTTTCTGTCTTTCCTCTCTCTCCCTGTGGTCTGTGTGTTTATATGTACACACCCGCTCTTGTTTGTGTCGTGCTTCATCTTCATTCAACATTCTTGTTTCATTCAGCTTCTGCAGAGAGACTGTCAGAACGATGACTGTCTTGTGGAATCTATCTTGGCAAATTACCATAATACCACATGCAGTTCCCTGTGATTACTTACTCATAACATTGCAAGTTTACAGTATTTATTCTCATAATGTGTGATTGCTTGACATTAATGAGAGCAGAATATTATAATTTGTGCTCATTAATGTCATTGTTACTGTATGTCGGTCGATAACCTTGTGAATTGATAAAACTGAAAGAATTAATAATAATAATAAAAATTTTTGCTTTAGATACATTTCAGTTAACATATTGACAACCAGTGTTGGGCAACTCAGGAATTGTAATAAGTTACTATTTACTTAGTACTCCTTCAAAAAGTAATATTACTACTTTTCTTATTACTGGGTATTAAAAGTAATTGGTTACATTACAATATTTCTTTGCTAACCTGTCTCGCCTTTTCTGAAAAATGACCTGTGTAGCCAGCTCATTTTATAATAGAATCCTTTTTATTGGAACAATAATTAACCTTAGTGTCAACATTCAGTCAAAGTGAAAATATTGCAGCCTCTCAAACCAGATGATTGGACATGTTTGTTCAATTAGCCTACCCTAAGTTTGCTAGGACCAGAAATCTCGTTCTTGCACAGGGGAACCCAGGGGAAAATTATTTGCTATTTGTTGTTAATATTGCTTACAGGATAGCAACATTAGCTATTTTGCTATCTTTAATTCAATCAGAAAGATGTTACTGCAGTGGTTGTGCTGCAGGCTGCATTCACCATGAGCTGTACATTTTGTACAGCTCATGGATAGGGACTGCAAAGTTAGCTCTTTTCTTTTTTTTTTTTTCTTTTCTTTTTTTCTGGTTTTATTTTTGGATCCCAATGTTACTGAATTGCACTCCCTAGACTCAATCGTGCTGACCTAAAGTAGGAAGAGAAGGAAGTAAATTGGTCTTATCTTCTCATTTCAGCGACTTGTCCCTCCGCTAGGCTAACTATTGCGGAGACCCTGACCTAGCTTGACCCCGGCAGTCTATATTTGTCAGATACCTGTGCTAAATACCCTCACTAGCTATCATACAGTCTGATGTGTGCAGACCTCCCCCTCCTTTCCCCAATGCTAGTTTTGGCTTTTGTGGTAACCTGAGCAGTGAGTGAGAACACTAGGCACAGCAGTGGATGACCTGTGTCTCTCAGATGGTGGCCTGTCGTCAGGAAGACCGAAAGGCCCACATGGCCACAATTAGGCACGATTAATTGAACATTGTACCTCGATTACGATTAATTAACTATTTGTTTTTGCCTTTGTTTCGCTTTTGATTGAGTTTTGCTCCGTGATGCTTCCATTCAGCCGAACAGACGGGCGGGGTGGAGTTACGTGAATACACCATGGAACAGCAGCTTTTGTAAAAACTTACTATTTGTAAAATAATTATACTTTATTGTTGCAATGGGCTAAACATTAAATCATTAAAGATACATGGAGTCATAGTTATTAGCTTAAACAATATATATTGACAGGCAAAAGTTGACTTACAATTCACGCATGCATTTGGAATAGGGATGGCTATGATACTGAGATCGGAAATCGGTCTGATACTGACTTAAATAGCTTGATCGGTATCTGTGACAATATGACAGTTGTAACTGATCCATGGGGCTGATTCAATTAATTTACACGCGTAGGTCTGTCAAGCATCAGCAATTTATAACGAGGCCTGGACGATATGGCCAAAATGTATATCACGGTATATTTCTAAATTTTGGTCGATACGATATAATTTCGATATCAATATGAAAAATATAAGCCTCAGAAAAACAGCTTAAAGCACCCACAACGGAGTAATTACAAACGTCTGAAAAATGCATTTGCCAAGTCTATGAAATCTCCTGTAAAACTAACATTTTAGAAATAAAGGTACAAATGCATGCATGTTTTGCACTGGCTGCTTGTCTAGTGCAAGTCATTAATGTCCGTAGTTCAACTTGAATGCAATTGAATTCTGCGCCCATCATTAAACATACCGGAAATAAGTTTATAAATCATATCACCGTTATTGAAAAAATTTATATTGCGGTGTATATATTGATATTGAATTATTGTCCAGCCCTATGTCTAACCTACCCAGGCCACACTATCAGCAGCAGGTTTCTAAAATAAATCCAAGTTCTAAAAAAAGATTGTCTGTCATTTACTTTGCAACTTAACTTCAAACTTAATTTAACACTGGAATCGGATCGTTTATCGATATCGGCCAATATCCCAAGTGCCGGTATCTTTATCGGGACTGAAAAAACTGGATCGTTGCATCCCTAATTTGGAATTTCCTTTTCTCTACTCCACCTACTAATTGTAGACATTTTTGTCTACTGTGATATTTTAGATCAATTTTTCCAGAAATGTTATTTCAGTAGGAATGTATAATTGAAAGAGTTTACTTGACATTGCAGTTGTCACTCATTATGAGTTTGTTCTGCTCTGATAAATGTTTGTGACACCACCACCTGAGCTGCAATGTTACAAGCCATTGACGGGAAGTGTAGTTTCAATTTACGTCTGTCGCGGTTGATACTAATGGTGATCAGTAATAACAGCAGCGTTTCTCAGTAGATGCTGCTCCTTTTATTGATGTGCCTGGAAATGTCACGAGTGTCCGGGTCCAGACAAATAGGCTTATCTGTAAAACACGCGTGTTCCTATTTACCTTACACTTGATTGAACAGGATTTTTAAAAAGCAAAAAAAAAAACGACAAAGGAAAATTACGTCGGTTAGATGTTCTGAATTTCAGTTTTGATTACTTTTTGGTTATTCATCCAGTCTTAGCCACAAGTGCCCTTTAGTGCATTATGCACACTGACGAGGGCTTTTCGATTTTGAAAATGCCACACTCAGACCCTTACTGCAAGTTAAGGGTCTGTTTGCCACAGATCCAAATCTGCACTGCAGGGTGGGGGGGGCGTTGACTTAAAATGAGTGGACAGGGAGTTTAGGCTCAGTGTGTATTTGTCTCTGTGTAGAAATCCGATTTTATGGAGGCAATGCTGTACAAAGAATTCAGGTCTGCATGACATGACTGACATTTGCAAATACCTGTATTTGGGTGGAGGGGTAACAAGGATGCAAAACCAGCTAAACCAGTCGACCAGCTATCTGTTTCAAGGTGGCACTCTCACATTTTACTCCGTTTATACATTTAGAAACAAATTATGTTTTTCCTCATCCACCTTACTAAGTTCAATTCCAAACGTGTTAAAGGCAGGGTTAGTCATTTGCTGGAGGAGTCTCCTTTGTTAATTACATTGAGCTTAGCAATATGAAACCGTGTTTGTAGATTACGGTTGATTCAAGAGAATAAATTAGTATGAGAAGAGGGATAACTGTGAAAATGAAAGCCATCTCTAGACAGTGAGTATTAAAATGGGGATAGGCTTGAAACATGTATAACCTAGCTCTAACTGGGAATTTTACAAAGACATTGCATGAAGACCCGCTATGCATCTCTTCTTCCAACCCCGGCTCTTTCCCTGCATCCCTCTCTAGCACTCATAGTGTTCATTGCAGTTCACACATTTATTTTTAATATCATCCTTCTCCCTGCCCTTCTCGCTGCTGCTCGCGCCACGCAAATGGCAGCAGCTGAGAATGACGTAATGGTTGCCACGGCAACCCCGTGCGGCATGTGTATGTTGGGGGGGTGCAGCCGGGGGGGTGGGGGGAGAGGAAAGGACGGAGGAGGCGAGGCTAGTTCATTCATAAGTCCCCGATTTCAGGCTCTCATTCACTTGTGTGTGTGTGTGTGTGTGTTTGTCTGGCTACCCCTCTCAATCTCTCCGAGACGGCATCACTCAGCCATGCGATTGACACCACAGAGGATTAATTTGCAGTGCTCTGACCAGTGCTGTTCACTCTCTTAATGTCAATGCACTGCTGTTTATGTTGAGGGAGAGAGAGGGAGAGCTATTGATGCTTCACGTCCATATTGCGTAGCTTGTGCAGCGTTCTGCACTGCTTATGCAACGGTCTGTTGGGCGGAAAGAAAGGAGGGGGGTGGGGGTTAGTGTTGTTGTGTGGGTGTGCTGGACATTGATGCAGTGTGATGTTACTGCTGATGCTGCGTTTGCTGATGACGCCCTTGCTGTTGCATTGCCCGGGACTTCCCCACTTTGGGAATCCCTGTTGGGTTCATCTTAACTGTCCTACAGCATAGTGGAGCAGCTCAGGCAGAGGAACACACACACTCTCTGTATCCAATGACAGCTGAAAGTCACTGCAGTCATCTCGACAAGGTCTGATGTTTGTTTATTTCTTAATTGCAGATGCACTGGTGTTTTTGCAGGTGTTTTCGCAAATTTTGCCAGCTCTTCTATATTCCAGTATCTATTCTCATCGCTTTGCCTCAGCACAAGGTGCACGCACAAATCTAGTTCCCGCCGACGTCGCAGTCTTCGCGCCTGACACCAGAGCAGAGTGGCTTGTGGGACACGTGGACCGTTAACTCCGCTTGTACGTGTGTTCTTTGTGTGTTTGTTTGAATTTAGGGGTGGGCGATGCATCGAATATACTCGATGTACCTCGTCATGTTCTACACGCGATGTAGCTAGTTCAATAATTCTGCCATATGCTGAAGTGTAAATGTAAGCTATATCGTGAACACAGAGTATTTAAATTGTCACGTTTTTTTTGCAAGACTCCTGCATGAGATGCCATTAGTTTCTCTCGCCATCTCACAAACGTTATCATGTTGCACATAATTCATGATAGTTGAGTGTGTATGACGTCGACGAAATGTGTGTTCGTTTTTTGTTACCCGAAGCAAAACAATGCTGCGTGTTTTCCAGTTTTACGGGGGGGGGAGTCGTGTCGTCACGAGCTCCTGTACTGATTGGAGAATGTTTCTGTAGCATAAGTTATGCTTTAATGCTTATTTATTTTAAGCAAAAAATAAATAAGACTTGTACAGTACAGTTATAAAAGCGTTTTTAGTTTATGCTGGACGGACACGAGACGACATAAACAAAACTCATATCGGAAATTTAAGATGTGGGCTTGTACACATGAATAACTCTACAAAGCACAGATTTTGTCAGGCCAACATATCTGTACTTAAAATTTGAGGTAATTAACTCAGATTTTAACACCGGCACTGTACTCATCTAGACACATGTATCTATCCACCACTTAATCCACCATTTGATAACAGTTCAAAACAATGTTGTTACATTGGCAAATCTCCAATCCAGTAAAATATGTAGTCCAAAATGCATTATTATATAAAAAAATTTCTGCACCAACTGCTGTCGCAGTAATTTCATATTAACCTGCAGACGTAACTGTCACTCGTTTGCATGTTAGCGGGGCTTGTTGGGACATGAAAATAACCGCTGCAGTCTGATTGACAATTGTATTGAACGAGTAGGAGCTCTGCTAAATCTTCAATAGCATTGGCAGTCTGTGTTGAAGCCACACCCCATCTCTCTTCTTTCAGTTCTTCTCACAGATTCAGTTCACTTTTCAACAACTTGTCAGTGTGTAGGCTTAACTAATGGAAAATCGAACACAGATTTTTTTTTTTACAGAGAAAATACTGATACACATGCATGTCTATTGCACAAGTGTACATTGAAACTGTAGGGCTGTCGCGGTTAGAGAATTTTCATGCAGTGATTTAGGTTGGTTTAATGCGGTATTATCGCCATGTCTTTGTTTTGAGTGGTTAATGTGCGCTACAGTAATGCATATTCCCTAAATGAAACCTCATATTTGATGGGCTAGGCTCATTAAATTTTTTTTTTTTAACATTACGATAATCACAATATTGCCACCGCCATTATCACGACAGCCCTAGCTGCAAGCGTTATGTTCGTGACGCAAAATTTGTATTGTATCTGAAATATCTTGACTGAATCGACATTGGATCGAATCAAAATTAAATACAAACATATAGTTGGTTTGATCGGCTATTTCTGTTTGGCACATACATGTAATTTATGTGCACAAACACTTCCCCATACAAAATGTTACTGTAACTAAGAGAATTGCTTGAAATACAAATTTGCTTAGGCTCATTTGTTAGCTTAGCAGGACGTCCATTGCCATCTGTATATGCTTCAACTTGTCTCCAATGCGCAGTCAGTGGTCTTAGGCGCACAGGCCTTATAATTATGGGTGGGCTACAGCACGGACTGTCTTCTCTGTCTGTTAATAGTACTCAGGTGTGTACAGTACATTTTTATTTTAAGATTTACACTTGATGTTTTCAAACGCAGGGAAAACCTGTTAACTACATTTTAAATCTGACTTTTAACTGGAGTACTGGAGAGTTTGTTTATTTGTGCACTTTTTCATTTCAGTTTTGATAAACTGTAAGTAAATGGGCAGAGGATCCATTTAAACATTTTTTTAAGTCAAAGGCTTATAAATAAAGGCATAACTGTGACATCTCATGTCATGTGTTTGGCTTACACTTAACCCCAATACAACATATCGCAATATATATCGTGTATCGTCATTCAGCCCAAAAATATCTATATTCCTTTTTGTCCATGTCGCCCTCCCCTAGTTTGACGCGCCATAGCCAGGTCTTGCACAGCAGATGTAGCTCCCTAAGAGCAGGTGAGAGGAAGCCAGTCATAGAATTATAGAAAAGGCCTGTACTGCGCTGCACTGTAATCTGCTTGTGACGCGGGTGGCACAATGCATGCGGTTCTTTTTGATTAGAGGAAGCTGTATGGAGCAGGCTGATGATGGGAGGTGAAGGGCGCTGTGATTGGAAGTAGCGGTATGCTTCTTCCAGTTGGGAGCGCGGTGGGGAAACTGTATTCACCGTTTTCTTTTTCTGACGCTTGCCATTTTTGATTTCTGTCACCTGCCACCCCCTACCAAGTTTGTAATTTGCAGAGAAACCTCTAAATAATTGTTTCTGATAAAATGAAGCTCACTTCAACCCAAAAAACACACACATCCAACCTACTTTGTTGTCATAAAGTAGGTTGAATCTGGATGTATAGCTGCTTAACACAGTGTAGTTCTAGATTAATGCTAACCTTTTACTTGACTGACATCAAAACCTGGCAGTGGTCTTTTTAGACTTAAAAAAATAACACAAAGAAAGAGGAATAGGGCCATGTGAGCCTGTGGACTCATGCAGCACTGCTGGCTCTGGCTTCTAGAAGACGCAGCGATCAGCAGCAGCGATGAGTCACTCGGTGTGTGAGAAATGACGTCATCCGTGTCTTCCTCTTTCTGTGTCTCTCTCTCTCTCTGTCTCTGTCTCTGTCTGTGTCTCTCTCTCTCTCTCTCTCTGTGTCTCTTGGTATCCAGGGCTTCTCACTGGCGGGCACATCATGCTGCTTCTCTTAGTCTGAGGAAGCGAAGAAGAGAGGCTCCAGAAGAAGGTTGAGGTGGTGGCTGGTCCATTGGTGACTCCTCCTCCTCCTCCCCCTCTGGTCTGGCTGGTTAGCGGCTGTCCTGACAGTTCCACCTGATCGCTGTAAATATTCTCTGCACTTTGTGATGGTGTATCCACTGTTGTTGTTGTTTATTTTGTTGTGTATGTAGATGTAGAAATTTGATTTGTTTTTCTCTAGTAATAGTTAGGCTAATGACGTAAGCCTGCTTCAAATCGGCTGTTTACACATTAATAAAGCGTAGTCAGTTTTCGTTTGTCAATACTATGTTAATGTAATTACATTACACGCCTAACCGCGTAATAAGCAAATAAACTATTAGCAGTAAATCTTTTCCACATTTTCCATTGCGTAATGGCCCCTTTCTAATTCATTCCTAATTAATTAATTCATTCCTAATTTCTCTGTCATTGCTAAACTTACAAGACCAAATGTTAAAGGTGCTCAAAAGTATGATATTTTAAACATTACATTAGCATCATGTTAGATGGAGAATGAGCATTTGTTTAGGTCTAAGATGTTGTGACACCTAGTGGCAGAAAGTCATACAGAGAAACTTTCATTCTAACCTTTATTTTATATTTGAACTTGCGATTGGAACTTTAGAGCATGCAATTATTATATAACAGCGGTGTGAACCGAATTCTGTATCCTAAAACTGATAATATACAAATGACTTTAATTCACGAGTTATGTATACACAGTTATTATGAATCATCACAGCTTATAACGCTGAAGCCTTTTTTTTAACACAGTAGCCCTCTATAATATTGATTCATTCATCTTCCATGAACTACTAATTGCTAGTCACATAATTTATGGTATTTACGCAAGTATCTTGGCACCGTACTTATTTTCTATTCCAATGGTATTCTATTAACGTTCAGTGTGTTCCTGCAGCTTTAGGTCCAAGGTCCCAGCTCAGGTTTGCTATGGACTGTGCTGCCCCCCCTACTGCAGCCCAGCAGAGTATTCCCCTCTAGTGGGATCTGCTTCTCCCATCCAGACCCACGGCGCAGAGAGTCGGCACAGACACAGCCACAGGTATCCAAATACAGCAGCGCGCACGTGTGACGCGTCGCACTCATCTCTTGATGCCTTTTTTGCTCGCCCTGCCGTTGCCTATTCACTGGTCCTCATCATGTCGACTTCTCCCAGCCCCTTCTGTGTCCTCCTCCATCCTTTCATCCCCCTCCCCTTCCCGCCCTCTCCCCTCCCCCCAAGAAGATGTCAGTGAGCCTGGCAGCGGACATCCAGCAGGAGGGAGAGAGCGGACCGCTCAGCGAGCCCGGCAGCCGAGGCAAGGCCTCGCCTCAACCCCAGTGCACCAAGGAGGCAGTGGGGGATGGCCTGGAGCCTGAGGACTGCTCTCCACAGGACCCACAGGTGACACAGCTGTGATGCATTCAACCTGCGTTGTTGAGCCGAGCATTACAGAAAGTGCTGCAGGTTTGCTTTGGTGTTATGCAGTGAATCGGGACGGACATTAGGGGAACTTTTTTTTTGCCCTCTACATCTGACATAACTGCGCTAGAGACTCGTGACCACTGTCCCCAGAGATGGTGGACTCACAATAAATTATAATAATGGGTTATAATTGTATATATGCTAGTAGCGTCCTCAACTGCATCAACTAATGTGATGCCATTTCTGCATCAAAGTCATGTAGAAACGGCAGTAACAATGATTGCTGAAATATACCTATTCTAATAGTTTTTAAAATGTATGGAATTTCTGGAAATCCTCTCGCAACCCATCCTGTGTCTTGAGACCTCTGTGGGCTTCCCGACTCCCACTTTTGGAAACCATTGCGTGCGCTATAACACAGTGGTCTGTAAGATTGTGTGGCTTCAATGTGAGGTAGATAATGATATAGTGTTTTGTGCCTCATAAACAAGCTTCTAATATAACCACCTTGTCATGCACAGAGACGGCACCCTAACCACAGCCATGGCAGGAAAAGGGCCAAGGTAAGTCATGCTCTTATCTTTTATTCCTACTGAAGGTTAAGAATGTACATTGTGGTAATTCTGTGTTTGCGTAGTCAAAGCATTACCTTTTTAAATTTCAATTTTGTTAGTTGCTTATTATAATCATAATCCTTGTTAGAGGGTTAAAGGTAGGTTTAGCCATGACCTTCTAATAAGGGTTATAAGGCCATAAGACATTTTCTAAAGTAGGCAGGTGCGCTGTGTGTGTCATAAGACCGTAATAAGTCAAACTCACAAGTAATTGAAAGTAAAAGTTGTTGTACCTAACTGTAAGAGCTATGATATGCTGTGACGTGGTCATAACGTGAGTGTGTTTTATTGTGTTTCAGTCTAATGCCAAGCTGAAATTGGTACGGAGTCTTGCAGTGTGTGAAGAATCTTCAGGTCTGTTCAACGATGGAGCTCCAGATTCGGTAACAAGTTTGCAAAGTGTTCTCCTTCAAATATACACCTTGTATCCAGTTCAGAAGTGTACTACGCTGTTTTAGAGAATGTGGTTAAGAGCAATGCATTGTGGTATTTCCATAAATGCAGGAAATCATCCAACTTCACATCAGCTGTCCATCAGACAAGGAAGAAGAGAAGTCGTCGAAGGATGAATATGAGAATGAAGAGAAGGAGAAGAAGGACAAAACTCCACGCAAGATGCTGTCCCGTGGTGAGCCTGCCAGTTGGCATTTGGTGTAGGGCTGGGCGATTTAGCCTAAAAATCTAATCTCGATTATTTTAAGTATGATGGACGATAACAATTTTATTTTCTTCATGACAAAATATTACTCAAACGGTTTTGTTTATTAAAACTATGCCATACTGTAGGCCAGGGCTATTTAATTCCAGTCCAGTTCTAATGATTGGATCGTTTTAAACCTGATAACAACCCAGTCATTAGAATCAGGTGTGTGTTGAAGCAGGAAGACATCTAAAATATGTCAGAATACATTTAAAACTGGGGAAAGCGCTGGGGAAACTGGTGGGTGCCGACCGGAGGAGCGCACGGGAGGGGCTTGACTCCAGATGTTAATTTTGAGTGTACGCATTAATCCTGATTTTGAAATTTAGGCATTTTCCAAATCATCAATTAATTCGATTTATCGCCCAGCCCTAATTTGGTGCCTGTCGTAGTCAAGCCCCTGCTGACACCTCTTTCACTTCTGTGGTCAGCCTGGTGCTCGGAAAAGGATCACAATAAGTATAAGGAGAAATCTGTAAGATTGACCTCTGTATTAGTGGAGAGACAAATACCTATATATATATTTGTTTTTATCTGCAATAAATGAAATCAGTTACTGTCATTGCCAGAAAGCAGGATGATTTCCTAGAAAGGCAAATGCGTTTCTTCCCTTTTTACCTCATTTATTTTCTTTAATCTTTTTCTGTTCTCGACTCTCCACTGAGGGAGTCAGGCTTCATTACAATCTGCGAGAAGCACAGAGATGAAAACGCTGACTGTCTAGTGTGTTGGAAAATTGTGGAAAATGATCCCTGATGGTGGTGGGGGCGGGGTGTGTGTGTGTGTGTGTGTGTGTGTGTGTGTGCTGATGATTACAACTACCGGTGTCTGCTGATTTTGATCAAACTTGAACCGATGGCAGAATGGGGGTCAGGACTGGAGTGCTTGCTGGTGTATCATGTCCTTTGCTCTGTTTCATGTTCTTCCAGTCTTCCAAATGGCAATGTTTTCTGTTTCGGTCCCTTGCTATGAAGTTTAACTATCCAACTGTCCTCCCCACCAGACTCTAGCCAAGAGTACACAGACTCCACGGGCATTGACGTGCACGAGTTTCTGGTCAACACACTGAAAAACAATCCCAGGTATGTAACTGTCACCCAAGAATGATCGGGTTTCAGAGCTGAAAGAGAACGCAGCACGAACTGTCCCTATATAAAGTAATTATCTAGCAGGACTGGCCTTCTGTAACATATAGCAAGGGAATCCCGTCCTTTCAAATGGGATGGGGATTTCTATTTTGAGTCCCCACTTACGTTCGGCATAGAATATGTCCTCAGCCGTTAGTCTGGCAGTTCCGCAAGAGGAGGACTGCCCATTCTCATTTTAGATGGATCGGAAAAAGTATTCATGGAGCTACTTAATGCCTTTGATCTTTGCTTGGCACACTGCGCTCTGTCTGCGCTCGACTCTATGCTCTCTCTCTCTCTCTCTCTGCCCCCCACCCCCCACCCAATCCTTCTCACACACCCTTCTCCCGTCACTCCACTTGTTCTGACAGGGATCGAATGATGCTGCTCAAACTAGAACAAGATATCCTGGAGTTCATTAATGACGACAAGTGAGCCACATTCTTCACAACTGCTTAAATTTAGCACTTCTAAGTCCATTATATATATGTATGTATGTCTGTGTGTGTGTGTGTGTGTGTCATAAGAGTGACCATGTGTTCTTGTACTTGGGGAATCTTTAGGATGGGTTAGATTACACCTCATTGTTAAGCAGTAATGACAACATTGTGTTTGTGCTGGATGCTTCCTTAGTGTGTGTGTGTAATGATTGGATGTTGTCCTGTACACCCTCCTGTAGTAACCAGTATAAGAAGTTTCCCCAGATGACCTCGTACCACCGGATGCTGCTGCACCGCGTGGCTGCATACTTTGGCATGGACCACAACGTGGACCAAACGGGCAAGGCTGTCATCATCAACAAGACGGGCAACACGCGCATGTGAGTGGCTCACTGGACAAGTAGACTTCACTTTGCTGGAATGTGTGAATTCTAGTTAAAGGTTTTATGTAGTCATTAAACATAACTTTTTTATTTACTTTTTTATATGAAATAAAAAAGGTGATTGAAGTTTTACACCTTGATAATTCTCTAAACCATGGCAATGAATATTTAGTCCAGATTTAGACAGGTTCTGGTATTTCCTATTGTTCAAACTCAGATATGTACCAGCTAAATTTGTTTTGACTTCCTTAATTTTAGCTATACAGCTTTCTCAGCTGTATTACTTGCTTAAAACGCTGACAAATCTGAACATTGTAATAAAGGTATGCTAACTTACTCTTGCTAACTTCGAGCTCAAAACAGTATCGCTCACGTCGAAATGCATTGTGAAACAAAGCGTAGTGGTCCGGCCTTGTTGATACGAGCGGTGTTCGCCACTTTGTTTATGTTCATATTGACGGAGCCAGGGCTGTGTTAGAAGTACTGGATTATTTTAAGATAGTAAGCTAGTGAAATGCGAGGAGATATTTGTTGAATTTGACAGTGCATTAGCTTACATTTAGCCTGGAATAGCTGACTTTACCTTTAAGGCTACAGGCTACCTTAAGAGCGTTATTATCCTACATACCATAGTGACATGATATTATCAAAACTCTTTGTGTCTTAATGTATAGAGAAAATTTGTGCTTATAGTCATGTATGGCTGTCAATATATACACATCAACATGTTTGTAAATGCTGTGTTGCAATGACGCAAGTAAACCTGAATATTACTGTTCAACATCAATTAGAACTGAAATTCATACTCACTTCTGCACAACTCGTGGTTTGTCTTTTTCATATTTTTTGTGTGTTTCGTTTGTTCCTTTGTAAAAAAAAAAAATGTTTAAATCCAAATCCTGTGTTCGAACCTGGGAACATATTGCTTCTGTTTCTGATAACTATTTTCATATATGTATTACGAACATCTTGTTGTAAGCCCAGGAAAAGGATTGATACAAATGTAATGAGTTAATAATTAAAGATTTAACACCTTTTGCTTGCATGTTTGTGTGCTCCTTGTTCTAGACAAATGTGGATATTGGTGATTTGAAATGCTTGCCATCTGTTCTGCAGCCCAGAGCAAAGGTTCTCTGAACACATTAAAGATGAGCGTAACATGGACTTCCAAAAGAAGTTCATCCTGAAGAGAGATGATGCCAGCATGGACAAAGATGATAACCAGGTACAGTACCAAACTGTGAACTGTGTGTAGGCCTGTATTTGCCACATTTACTGCCAACTATCTTCTAGGGCTGTCCCGAATACCGTTTTACAGGCTTTGAATAGTTGATGGTATTTCCGAACGAGTATTTGAATACTCAAAATTCTCAAAAACACCATTACAAATTCTCAACTATAATTAATGTTTCATAACCTGTTATAAATCACAGTGGGTAGCAAGACCATTTGCAGGTTTTCAGTAGCACATAACTGTACAACAGCAAGTAATCAACGCTTTTAACTTTGAGTCAACTACTCACCTATGAAGTCTCATAGCATATATTAGCCGATAAGAGTGTGTTGAATGAAAAGCCCCACTCTCTTCTTTCAGACAGAGCCAATTGCAATCGATTGTGTTGGTGACCCAGTGTAGGGCAGGCAATTCAATTTTTTTTAACATATGGGTTTATAAAGAGACAGCAGGGATTAATGGGAAAATTTACAAGCATAATGTGAAAAAACAAATACTCTAATGCCAATATTTAAAATCGAATACATACCCAACAAACAAATACCCGAATAATCAAGTATTTGGGGCCAGCCCTACTGTCCACTATAGGTAGACACGTCATTTATGAATGGTCCACCTTTTTACAGTACATGGTGATGCTTGATTTCTGACATCTGTATAGTGTTTTTTTTTTTTTTTTTACTGAAAGTCTAATAGGTTCTTTGTATGTGGTTCTTTAAGTTGCTCTTGGGATCATTTGTTTATTGAATTTGGAGTAAAGCCTTAATCCCAGAGTCATTAAATGTTGTGTATGTAAGCTTGTTACCTCAGTCCAGACATTGGACACCGCTATACTGTGTGTGACTTGTGCTCCTTGCTAGCCAAGCTGCGTATTGTGGGTCAATGGTGGTGTTGAGCTGTGTGTCGTCACTGTCTCCTCAAACCGTAGATTCGCGTGCCACTGCAGGACGGCCGCCGCAGCAAGTCGATTGAAGAGCGGGAGGAAGAGTATCAGCGGGTACGAGACCGGATCTTTGCCCGAGAAGTAAGTGTGGAACGGGTCAGTGACGGGTCAGTGAGCAGGGCGGATTAACAAACCACAGTCTGACCCACTGTCTGAACTAACACATAGACCAGAGGAGAGACAGAATAGAAAGAGAGCAATTCCTTATACTGTAGACGGAGTGTTTATTTTACCAAGAGCATTTTAAGAAAAGTCAGTAACTGCACTTGCTCATTCAGAAATGTTCTGAAAAGGGATGTTTTGAGAAAATGTATCCATTTGTTTTGTTTATCTTTTTTGACTTTTAGCATTTGGTCAAGTGGTTCTCATTGGATCTATCTAATCGTAATTTGCAGGTGTCTTTTTCTTTACAGTCTTCTCAAAATGGATACATCACCGACAACAGGTAAGCTAGTGCATTCTACTGGAGACTATGATGTGCATATTTTCTGCTTATCAGGGTCCTGGTTTCATAAAGGAGATTTGTTTTATCCACGCAGAACGCATTAAATACTGAAGGGGAACATTTCCAGAAGCCCAGTTAAAATGAACCATTTTAAGTAATGTCTTGGATAGGTTAAATGTAATATCTTGCAAAAAAAGGTGCATTTCAAGCATTTTTTTTAATGTTAGAGCCAATGCTTTATTTCTTAAAGTTACTGGCAATGAGTGTGTATGGTGTATATACTGTGTGTGTGTGTGTATACTGTGTATATATACAGTATTTAGTTAGTTTAGTTTTTCCTCTGCCTTATTGGGGTGGTGTTGATATTGACTGCAGGAGACAACTGCCTTTTTACATGGAAATGTATGTACTGTACAGTAGCTGAGACCGTTTTGCAACTAACCGCTAAGTGAAGGGGACAGGCGAGGGTCTGCTGTTGAGGAAGAGAGGGAACTGCAGTGTGGGCCTTTTGAAGAGTCCAACTTTCTGCTTTCCTGTGCATTATTTTCTAGGGGTAAAAGTTCTGCACTGTGCTTACCTCCAACCCCCCCTTTGCCTTCCTCACCCTGCTTTGTTATCCATTTCAGTCCTGTAACCCCAGCATTTCTCTCCCAATTAACCCCAACAGACTTTCCACTGAGGGCTTCTCCTCTAGCTCTCAAAAAAGGAGGCAGATCTTTAGGTACCTGGTTGCGTTGCTGACTTGTGACTTATGTGTTGCCATGCCCATCCCTGAAAGTGGTTTGGTGGTGGTAGTGGTGACTTGACCCGTGGTGTTTCCTCTTATCTTTTGCTTGGCGTAGTCTGCTGATTGATGGCTATTCCAGCACCGGACTTTGGGGCTTCTTAGCCCATGCATGGCTGCCTTGTGGTTTCACTTGGGACTGAATGACATACTTACCCCTTCACCCCTTCCACCATCACTACGTCTTTAAAGTAACTGCATCACTGCCAGATACTTAATGTTTATGTTTCATGTTTGAGTGCTTCTTCTGGTTATTGCCAACATGTCAACTGATGTATAGTGCTTTAACATGTATGAGTGTAAGTTACAGTAACACAAATATTATGTAAACTTTTAACCCGTTTCAACCTTTTCTTTGAGTGCAACATTGTTTAAGAACACTATATTTTGTTTATACTGTGTAAAGATGTATGTTACAGTATAAGCCTGGCTAGTCTTTGGCTGGGTTTTGGGATTATTACCAATGCAAGGTACCTCTACAAAGATGGTAAAGGCCTATTGTGGTGATACAGTACATTAACAACGTTAAGCGCTTGCGTTGCTAGGTCCCAGTTAATTTTTTTTGCTAATGATTATAGTACAAACGGTTGCATATTTGATATATTTTCAATGAAAATGTTTTTGTTTTGCACCACGTAGCACAATGCTAATTCTCATGTGAGACGTGTGTGGGCAATGGCTTGAATGAGTGTTGTTGGGGTATTTGGTGTGGTATCTGCACAAGCTAGCTACACATCGCAAACATGTCTATTTTGCTGCCAAGCTAAGTGTTTATATTCTTTTCCAAAGCATGGGTTGGAGTGGATGACTGGACTTTGTGATACTGAGTCATTCTGACTTATGTCAGCTCCGTTTAGGCCAAGCTCAGTGCAAACTTTGTGTCTAACTGCATCCTGTTGCAACAAATAAAGATGAGGTTTCTTCATGTTATCCAGATGGATAATGACATCATCGTGTGAGAAGGTTTGTTAGCTATTTATGTTTAGAATCTTTTCTATGGATGCACAGATTGATGGGTCATATTTTGCTAAATTAATGCAATTAATGATTGGTTGCATTTATTACATACTGTGCACCAATCTTGTATTAAAAAGCATTGCAGGGAGATGATAACCAAGCATGGCACAAATCGTACCAATACACTGGTTATTTAATGTAGCATCCCACTGTCATGCCTTGCTGTATTTTTCTTTTTAAAGATATGCATGTAGCAATAGGCTACATATTTAAGGACTAGTATTTACTTGTAGTTAAATATGTTCTTGTTCACAATTTGCACACACTGGAAAATGGCAAAATGCCCCCAAAAGCACAAAGTATCCTTGAGTGACCTAAAGAAGGGACTAACTAAAGGACCTATTGAGTGTAATGATGTCTTTGTGATGGCGGCATTGATTGATCTGTCTAATAAAGACAAAATGATGAGAGCAGTGCAGTACAATAACAGACTGACTTCCCCAGTGTGTGTGTGTGATGTAGGGCTGCTGTCTTGAGAAAACAACGGAGATAGAAAATCATGTGACAAGCGCCAGAATCTCTCCTCCTCATCTTTATCTGCAGAACTCAGTCGAAAACAAGTGCGCGCTGCGTGAGCGAGAAGCGCCGCGTCCGCCCGCCCATCCTGAAAATAGGCTGCGAGAGTGCGCTTAAAATAGTTCCTCCGTTAATTACAGTCTCCTTTTGAAATATTAATCAACTTCTGACACCTTTTTCAAACAGCACTTACTAGTATTCGGGTCTAACATGTTTTACCGTCCATTGTGTGGAGATCCTCAAATCCTTCTGTATTTTTAGTTCACTTAACCAGAGATTCTTGAGATGAACGTGCGCTGTTCACCCTCCTCTCTCAACCAGATCTGCTAAGATGCACGACTGCGAGCAGCTAACTGGGCCATTTTGTCTCTGAGCTTGTATGCTGTGGTATACAGTAGTTCTGCTTTGTCTGTGGTAGACTTGGCATTTTAATTCAGTTAGGTGCAATGCCACACCACCTTGATTACAACAGAGGATAGTTTCTTGCATAGGTGTAAGTTTGACAATAGTGTGGTTGTCCATTGCATTCATGATCAGGGGTCATGATGAAGCCTGGCCATGAGCTGGCTGGACTTGGATGGCTGTGTTTGTGAACCCCAGCACAGCACACCTCAAAGACAACGTGAACACAATGGCAGTCAGTCTGTTTAGTGATCCAGTGGTAGCAAGCGACTATTTCTTTTATGGGCCGAGTGTGTCCTACATGTCTAGTATATAGGTGTGTGTGTGTGCACATGTTTAGTCTCATTCTGTGATGAATCCAGAGTGTCTGTCTGTGTGCACGTGAGTGTTTGTGTGAACATTTTTGACCCTGTGTGTGTATGTGTAGTACCAGTGTACAGTAACTGTGTTACCGGTCTTGGATGGCTCCGTGTGTCTTGTTAGCCCGGCATCTTGTTCGGCATCAGCCTCGTCTCCTCTCACTCGGCCCAGCATCTGTTTCCACCTGCATGTGTGTCGTTGTGTTGTGTGAGTCGTGGTTATGGCGGGGGTTGGGTTTGTGTGCCTGATGTTCTCACTGTGGCTCCGCCCAGCCAGCCAGCCTACATGCATCCGTCTGTTGAATGCCCCCCCCCCCATCCTTGCCGGCCTGTCACTGTGTTCAACCTGACCATGACAATACTGTGCTCTCCCCTCCCCCCCACCCCCACCCCAACAATATCACTTAACTCACCCTTACTGCCCTGTTGTTTTATGCTCCTCCCACGCTGCTCTCTGCCTCCACTAAATCTGGCACCCTCCCATCAATTGTGCTTGTCCCAATATTACCCCCTCCTCCCCTGTTATAAACCCTGCTTTGTTTCTTCTGCTTGTCACCTCACCTGTCCTAACACCCCTTATTTCCCCTCCCTTTCTCCCCGCCCCCCTGTTTCCTCCTCCTCCTCCTCTCCCAGAGGCAACCGCGAGAGCTCCAGCCGGGCATCCAGCAGCCGTCAGAGCAGCACGGACAGCGACATGAAGTGCCTGGAGCCGCGGCCCTGGAGCAGCACGGACTCGGACAGCTCCAACCGCACCCTGAGGCCGCCGGTCACCAAGGCCAGCAGCTTCTCCGGCATCTCCATCCTCACGCGGGGCGACAGCCTGGGCAGCAACAAGGGCTCGCAGGGCAGCTGCAGGGGCTCGCGTTCCGGTGAGGGCCGGGGCCAAGAGGGGGGGGGGGTGTTGTGGAACTGGAGGTTGGGGTGGTGACAGACGTTCCTTTACTGGTGGGCCCTAACTTGTCCACTAAAGCAAACGCTACATTTCATGTAATAATTGTTGTACCGTAGTTTGGTTTAAAAGTTAGTTGATTTATTTTTATTTTGATGTTTCAAGGTACCGAGTATTTATTTGGGCCCACCCCTGCAGTTCATGTGCATTTTATAACTGAAGATTAATTTGAGAATGTTTTCGCGTGAGAATTACTTCAGCCCTCACTTTGTAAAGTTCAAAATGTAGTCTGCCCTCCAGTGGTCAGAAGAAGAACTGGGGTAGATGTGGCCGACCTTTTCACAAGGACATCTGAGTCGATGTTAAGTGCCATCCCCATCATTAAGTTACCTGTGACCTAAACATTCTCTCTCCCCCACCCCCCCCGTAGGCCTTCCACTGGTGAGCCCAGATGTGTGTCCCCAAGCGCTCGCCCAGCCCAGCCGTAGCCTGCTTCCCTGCCCCCAGCAGCCTCAGCCCCAACCCCCACAGGCTGCCCTGCTGCCCACGCCCCCACAGCACCCCATGGGCAACCACATGATGGCTCAGGTAAGGACTGCTGTCGTCTTCGTCCTCACTGCCTGGCCAACATGTTGGTCGTTCTTAACCATGGGGAGGTTTGACAGATCCCCGCTGGTTCATTACCCTTGTGAGCAAAGTAGGGAGACCTCTGGTCTTAGATATTATACTGCAGCTTAAGTATAATATTAAATGTAACTCATGCCGGTATCAAGCCTGTCCCACCTGTGTGAATATAAGGTGAAGCTGACCATTGCTTTTGTGAGAGCAGGCTCATCGCCAGGCCAGTTTAATCAAGACGCAATATACTGAGCTCTGTCTTTGAACAATTACCCTTACGTAAGCTTTTAGTACAAAGCTGTATGTTTTCATTAGCAACTATTCCCATTGTGCTGCTCTTAACTTGCCGGGTGATTTCCTTGTGTTTTCTCATTGTTTGCTCTCCTCTGGTCTTGCCTTCTCTCTCTCTGCCTCTTCCCCCCTCCCCCCGACCACTTCTCTCTCTCTCCCGCCGTGTGTGTGTGTGTGTGTGTGTGTGTGTGTGTGTGTGTGTGTGTGTAGCCAGTGGCGTCTCTACAGCCCTCTCAGCCTGTCTCCTACTCCAGCCCTTCATGCCCCCAGGTTCTTGTGCCTGTCTCTCCTCCACAACAGTACACAATGGTACTGGCGCCTATCGTAGCCGCTTCTTCAATTACAGTTAGTTTACCACTCCTTTTAATAACACGTAGAACCCTTTTGTTAATATAAGGGGACACTCACATCACCGAAAGCACACTGCAGCCAATGCACGTGATATAGATGTTGTGTACATTTTCTCCTTTATCGCGGGCCTCTCGTTTAACTGTAGCTTCTTCTCTTTTGTTTTTCTACACTCACTCGTTCGTTTTCCTTAAGCTCTTGTTGAAAACACAGTTGTTATGAACATATGAAGCGGGTCCAAACGGAAAGTGAAATGACCAGCAATAAAAGCATTAAAAGGAGCCTGTGGTTGTAGTTCTTTTGAACATTACAGTGCTCAATTGACATTAATATTCTAGTTTCCTACTGCAAGTACTGTATGTGTTGTTGTTGTTTTTTTAAGACTGTTTGCCAAGTAAATAGAGGTGATTTATTTAGTTGTATATGCTGAGGCAAAGAAACGCTGATTCTTGGCTCGGCTTGAATTGGATAAGGTCACGTTAAGGCCAACCACTTCTGTTGATTCTTTCTTTCAATGGGGAAAATGTACATAAACAAATGTACAATTGTCTGTTACAGTTTCAGTACGGTTTAGCTGTAAAGCAACCCTACAAACGTATGTCCGTTCTAACCAGGGAGAGGAGCTGGCCCCCCAGTTTGGCCAAATGACACTGAGTCGGCAGGGCTCCAGCGACAACCCTGAGCCTCCACCCATGTACCAGCCTGCTCCCGCTGTCCTGACCCAGCATCCCCCTCCACAGACGGGCTACATCATGGCCACCACAGGGCAGCCCATGGCTCCTCCGTCTGGCTACCAGCCCACTACCGGACACCCCCATCCTCCACCCCCTCCACCGCCTCCATCTCAGGCTGTCATGCAGGCCCCGCCGCCCCCACAAGGCTACATGCAGCCCCCTCCACCCCAACAGGTATGGAGATCTCCACAGGACAATATCACACCTGGGAATTTTATTTCAAATGTATTTCATTGTTGTGGGTAGTTTGACCAAGAACCGGGAATGTTCCTAGATAATAATTTACCTTTTGACACACATTATCAGAACAATACATCATAAGCAATCAATCAATCCTTCATCAATACATAGACAGGAGGGCGTCAGTAAATCCTTGTGGGGAAGTAATTGGGGAAAGCCCATATGTTTACAATGATATGAGAAGCACTTGCTCATTTAAAATGTCTCTGTGTTATGATGGTATACTTGTCACATACAGTAGTACTACGCTAGAACTTGTCTTTGATAAATCCACCAGCGTACTGTAGCATAGCAAGTGTTTTCTTCATGTGTGATAGCAATTAACATACTTCTATAGCCTAAAAGTGCAGCGTGTGTACCATAAGCGGATGATTATGTTCATACAGAGTGTTTCTGTAAAGATGTAGAGCCAGTAATGGCTACTATGATCATTGTCTCAGAAATATTGTAATTGAAGGAAGTTTGATGTAACATCATTTACAGTCTCAAATAGCTTTGCAAGGCCACAAGTAATTCAAACCTAACCAAAAGTAGTCAATTTGCAATATTCTCAATATTGTATGGACTTGTCAAAGCTTGTTGATATTTGAACAATATAAAAACCTCTCCCTTCAATGCATAGGGTGCACCCTCTGAATCTCCGCCCCCCACATTGGAAATGCATTGCGAAGTCTAGGATAATGTTGTTTGTGTGTGTGTGTGGTCTGCACCACTTTATTTAATTGTATTTCTGGAGTGGATGGTTGTAGTACCAGATGAGTTTTGGTGTATAATCTTATCATTGCTTACTATTCCTTTTTAAAGTTAAACCTCTAAATATTTCAGCCTTTTTGGAATCTGTTTAATTTCTGTTATTTGTGGCGAGTTGTTGGCCACGAAACTCAAAACTTGAAGTTTTTTTGGACTCTGCAAACACTCGTGCTGAACAGAAACTTTATTTAGAATAGTTGTTGCTAGCCAACCAGTTCTTGGAATGATGGGGAAAGTGTGAAATATCGATGGTGTGGCGCTGGGTTCTCACTCAGAACGTTGTCTTCACAACACTGCTCTCAGCCAGCCAGGCTCACACTCTTCAGCTCAAAGACATTTGATTAATTTGAATAGTGTTCTGCTGTAGCAGTCACTGTTAAATTAGACCGGAGCCTCTTGTCTGTTTGTCTGTCACAATAGACCTAATGAGATTAGCAGGTAGACCGGACTCCGGTCATAACATTGTTCTTAAATCGGGGGGGATGGATGGGAGAAGGGTGTGTGTGTGTGTGGGGGGGTGATATTAAACTTTCTCAGTATTCAGAAGGAAACATGTTGAACATACGGAATACACCATCTCTGGCTCTAGAAAGAGGTGTTTAGCATGTGGGTGGTCGACCATGTAACAGGAGAGCAAATATTAGCACCCCTGCCTGCAGCCTGTAGATGTTGTGGTGTTGTCATGAAGTACAGTAGTGTATGCAGATTCGGGCGGAGGCAGCAGCTATTGATCCTGATTTCGACTTACTTGCTCGTGTTGTTTAGCAGTCTCTTTAGCAGTGCCGGTCCTGACCTTCCAGGGGCCCTAAGCGAAAATGTGCTATGGGCCTTTTCTACCTGACACGTGAGACATGCAGAACATTTTTCCATTGCCACGCAGTCATGCCTGAAACCCAGGCACGTTCCACTACAACCCAACCTGTTTTAAGATAGTTTGACTTACAGAACAGAAAAAATTGTAATTTAATATAATATTTTTGTCTATAATCTTAACAATATCACTACCAGGTTTGTAGCCAATTTAGTGGTCTGGCCACTTATAGAGCAGAGAACACCGTTTACCTGATTGCTATTCCCGCAATTCACTCGTGATTTTTCTCTCTCTTCTTTTCGTGCCCATGAAAGTTACACGTCCTCTCGGCACTGCTCTTTAGAATGGATTGGATGGAAGAATACTTGTTCCCATTTGTATAGTTTAAGCAGCCTCATCTGGTCTAATCTGCTGAGACTAATAAGAAACCAGTGTTATAAATATGATCCCCTCTGCGCTGACTGTCATTTGAGTATAACACAGTACATACTGCACTAACATTGTAGCCTGTTTGGTTTTACTGCTAAATAGATTGTATTGCCTTGCATTAGAAACATGCCATTGTAGCAGGGTCAGGATTTAGTACCAGCTGCAATGGCATTATGACCATTTCAAAATTCAGCTCTGATAACAATGTCTCGACGTCAGTGTCTTATAACGATGTCTCCATTCAGATCCAGGTGTCCTACTACCCCCCTGGCCAGTACCCTAGCTCAGGGCAGCAGTACCGCGTGCCCCAGGCAATGTCCCACCATGTGTCTTACCCTACACAGCGTACACAGCCCATGCCCCAGCCCACGCAGCAGTCAGGTGAGTGTGTGTGTGTGTGTGTATAAAGTTGTGTTCTACTGGTCCACCATTTTGTGTACAGACGCATCCAGATCTTGTTCTTGTAACTGAACTTTTACCTGAATTCTTTGTTTTGGAATTCGTTTTGTGTGGTCTAGAAGATAAGATGTGTGGCGCTATAATGTGCGTGGGTTTTCATGAGGGGCGCCAGTAGAACAGTGCAGTTTTTTTTAAATAACACAGTGTTGACCGTTATTCTGCCAAGTCAAATAGTCAGACAAAAATAGCCCTTCTTTGTATTTAAATACCTAGCAGTGTAATCCTTCAGCCTCTTTCCATTAGTTCCTATGAATGCCGTCTGTGTGTATACACTGCCAGATAGGTTGTTGGTGTTGACTATCTGACTGGACTCTGGATCGTAGCATGGTGTGCCAGATTAGCATGGATCATTAACTGACTGGGGGTCAGTGAGACATGTCCTCTGTCTTGCTCTCCATAGCCTCTGAACAAAGCTTCAGATTGGTAATCATTTGCTTTGGCAGGAAAAAAAACCCACATTGTGCAATCCAAGACTATTAATGTCTCCAATTGGAAATTAAGAAAATGTTTGCATTAGTGCTGGGACGATTAGTCGACGTAACCGACGTAACCGGTTACTTAATACGTCGATTTTCTAAATGTTCCGTCGAC
>JAODUH010012332.1:0-27500 GCA_027564835.1 Typhlichthys subterraneus | reverse complement strand
GTATCCTCTCCTATGTGTTCGCAGTAACGGCGCTAACAGGAGACAAAGTGATAGCAGAGACGAAGGAAGCAAGATAGTCCAGCAGGGACCCAGCTTAGAGGGAAACTGGCCTGTCACCAAGAACTACAGAGAGAACACTCCAGAACTCAGACTAATGACTATGACTACTAGAAATGTACCATTACGAGAAGGCCTCGTCTAATGTTTAAGTGGATGGAAGTGTTGCAGAACAGATAAATTAATAATTGCACCATATTCGAGGAATAATGACGTTAATATTTACTGTCCATTAAGTGTCCATTTGCCTGCGTCTATCTGTGTGCACGTCACACAGATATATTTTCTGCCGCGACCCTGAAGGTCAAAGTTGAGGTCAATACTCACTCCAAAGCGATGGAACTCCATTTGCGAACATTACATGCGTGTTACATGTAGCCGTTTGTTTGAAGTCTTTAGTAGCAAACTACAGTTTGGACAGTTTAAGAGCGAGTCGGGAGAGCCATTCTGCTCGGTTTGAGGTGATGTACGATGGTCTGGGCCTTTCTGGGAACCTGTTTTAAATGTTTTAAACATTAACCATAAACTACTTAAATTGGTTTTGTTACACCGTTTATTGGTAACAGAGGCAGGGGCCTACGGATGTAGCAATGCAACGAGGGGGTGCTATACGGTGGTCTGAGGCTTGTGTGAGTGCATGTGTGTGCGTGTGTGTGTAAACAACATGTCTGCATTTCGACATTTTGTATTTGATTGTTGATGGAGGTTGTTTTACTGTGTTAGTGAAAGGCAGAGAGTGAGATAGAGAGAGAGAGAGAGAGAAATGTACATATGATAAATGCAGAGGCAGTCAACAGCCTCTGATCCCAGCTGAGGTTTGGCTGTGGAGGCTATGTTCATCTGGATGTGATTATCCAGAGTCAGAATCTACCTTTCTCTCCCCTCTGTAGTGTGTTCCTGTCTATCTCACACAGTAAGTGAAGCCACTCCACTGTAAACATTACAAATAAAAGTGAATGGAGCTCAATGTGACTCACGGTGGCGACTCAAGATCCAAAGCAGACCCAGAGCAAATACACATCAGCCTAGCCTTGAATGACTATGAGGCTGGATACCCTGAATCTACTGTATTAATGAACTGTAATCAAAAAGAGGAACCGATACATCCAATTCTGTCAATCAGACTAAGAGCAGGTATGCAGAGAGAGCATCTTTTTATAAGGAAGAGATGAAAGCATTCCGTAGCATTTAAACACTGGTACATTCCAGGTGTAGCTCCAACACTAACTTACAATAACCCCCCATCTTTTTTCCCTGCCTGAGTCTCTCTCTCTCTCTCTCTCTCTCTCTCTCTCTCTCTCTCTCTCTCTCTCTCTCTCTCTCTCTCTCTCTCTCTCTGTGTGCCTGACCAATTGTAGCCAGGCAGGCAGGCAGGCAGGCAGGCAGGCAGGCAGGCAGGCAGGCAGGCAGGCAGGCAGGCAGGCCAGCGCTGGCTACAACCAGCTTTATAGTGCATGCAGACTGTAATGTGTCGGCCACATGCGTTACCCCTCGTTTTAATAACCCCAGCTCCCTACCTGCCTTTGAGGGGAATGCGTTTTCACGAGGGGGTCATGCACGAAAGGTTAGCCTCTATTAAGCTGGAGTGAGATATTGCAAAGCCAGACAGTAGCTTTGATCAGGGTTTTTTTTTTTTTCTTTTACGTCCATAGTGTTCCCAGCATAAATAAATCCCAGGCTGCCTTCTGAAGACGCCTCTTTAATCTGGGGCATGTTAACGACATGCAATATGGTTTGGGTTCTACGTGGAAGCCTTTATGGTAAGTAGTGCAGGCCCGCGTGTCGTGAAGGGTGTTTAGGACAACCTCCATCCATCCTCCACTCTGCCAAATGGCCTTTCTTGCCCCCATGGTCTGGCAGATATCACCAGCAGCTCCAACATCAAAAGACGCTGCGTTATATTTCCAGAGCTCCCTTAAACTGTAATGTACATCTATCCACATTTTTAAACGCTGCACCGTAAAACCTGAAGTCATTCGTTTAGTCACAATCACAAGCGTGTTACCCTTTTATAAGTAAAGGTGTATGTTTATACATTGTGACGTTTTCATTTCATTCATTAATGAAAAGATAGTAGTGAAGCACTGTTCCTGAACGTTTGCCGGGAATGCGGGGTCTTGAGACCAAAGTGGTCAAAAGATGATTTCAGAGAATATGCTTTTACTGTGTTATATGTGGGTGTGTATGGCCATTGGTCGTAGCTCACAACCCCAGGTCAGGGGTCGAGAGCTGAAAGGCTGCGTAGTGATTTGTGAGTGGCGGGCCACACCTATGCACACTGGGCAGCACTCTCCCTCGGGAATGTAGAAGTTATCACAGTCCAGCTCCGCGCACTCAGCCTTGGAACAGAAGGAGATGCCACCTCGGCACTGGCACAGCCAGCAGGGGTCCATGCGGTACACATCGCCCTCTGAGAACTCCTTTCCATTGTGGACACACTTTGAGGAGACTGAGGAGAGAAGGACAGATGTTATCCACACGTGGGCACAATAATGTTTAACATACTTCTCAGTGGAGAGGATGATGAATGTCTGTCATGTGCAACAGATGTGCTTCTCCTAACCACTGTAAGAGAATAAAAACTGTTGTTGTGAGCAAAAGTTCCTGTTTCACAACTGAGAGGCAGTCCAAAGCCATTAGCAGCGGTTCCTTCTGTTGTCCATACAATCATTGTTTGTTCTGAAACGAATGGCGCTGAGCCACACATGCTGGGTGCTCAGGCTAAGGCTAAGCCTTGGC
This sequence comes from Typhlichthys subterraneus, assembly GCA_027564835.1. Taxonomy (NCBI): domain Eukaryota; kingdom Metazoa; phylum Chordata; class Actinopteri; order Percopsiformes; family Amblyopsidae; genus Typhlichthys; species Typhlichthys subterraneus. Next base: position 24,704 of record JAODUH010012332.1, on the reverse strand, counting down.
AGGAATGGAATTTGAGGAGACAATGAGGCCAGCTCCCCAAGGTAGAATTTAACAGATTTTTATCTGTGAAATGTGCTATATAAATACATTTTACTTACTTACTTACTTACTTACTTACTATTCAACACAGATTGAAATCCTGCTCATCGCCTACAAAGCTCTAAACAACCTCACCCCCTCATACCTCACTGACCTCCTACACGTCATACTCCCACTCGCAACATCAGATCCACTGATGCCAACCTCCTTTCCCTGCCCACACGCCCTGAGCACCAAACATGAGGGGACAGGGCCTTCTCCATCGCTGCCCCCACCCTCTGGAACTCTCTCCCCCACCACCTCAGACATTTCACTTCACTTGACACATTCAAACTGCACTTGAACCCACCTGTTTAAAGAAGCTTTTAACTTGAAATAGTTTTAACTAAACATGTCATTCTTCATTGTTTTATGTCTTTATTTACCCTATTTCATCATTTGTTTTATTTTTCATATTTGTAATGTTAGTTCTAAGCTGTTACTGTGTTTTTATATTGATACTGTTATCAGCTACTTTTACCGCGTAAAGCGTCTTTGAGTACTTTTTAAGCGCTATATAAATTAAATGTATTATTATTATTATTATTTAACTGCACCCATTGTGATGTCTGTGGGGTTAAGCCGGGCACCGCTATGACCTCTGGGGGATTTCCAGACTCTCTTAGTTCCATTCACCAAGTCTAAAACTAAGCTCGACCTATTTACACCGAGCCGTGCTGCCATGGTGTGTAGCCTGTACACCGGCCCAGAAAAGCCAGACTAAGCACAGGAAATGCCTGGGCTGGCAGTCTGCCAGTGCTCTGAACACCAGACTGATAACGAACTGACAGACTGATAAGAAGCCCTGAGCCATTGCCGTGTGTCTGTTAAAATATGTGTGTGCGTGTGTGTGTGTGTGTTTGTGTGTGTGTGTGTGTGTGTGTGCATGCATGTGCAAGTGCAAGTGCATATGCGTGTGCGTGTTTGTGTGTGTGTATGTGTGTGTGCATTGGCGTGTGGAAAGAGAAAGGGATCACAAGTTTATCCTGATGAGTTTATCCTGTCTGCAATTTACACTGTAATCAGCTGGGGGAGATTAATGAGAGTTGTCATGGTGATTACAGCGCGTCATCCCGGCCGGCAGCAGTACTGAATTACTTACGTTGTGACATGCTAACTAACCACACACTGGCTTCGCCTGAACACGGTAGTGAAGCGCTGTGGTGATGTAAGAAAAGCAAGGCCCGGTACACAATGTGGAGGGAGTGTGTGTGTGTGTGCGTGTGTGTGCGTGCGTGTGTGCGTGTGTGTGCGTGTGTGTGCGTGTGTGTGCGTGTGTGTGTGTGTGTGTGTATGAGCGCAGTGCCCACGGAGGAGTCACTGCACAGCAGTCGGATGGGGTCACTGTGGTTTGTGTGGCGCAGGGTTGAAGCTAGCTAGCGTCTGTATGGCACACCGCTAGAGGAGAGCTTACACACGGTTCCTATGCAGCTGACCCCGTGCCTCCTCACAACACAGAACTGCAGTCTAATGCAAGGCAGGTGGGCCAACCCAATAGAAAATAAAGTGGGGTAATTTCTTCCTTTTCATTTTTATTCTTCCCTTTATTTAATGCTCATTCTCTCTCTCTCTCTCTCTCTCTCTCTCTCTCTCTCTCTCTCTCTCGTGAAGCATAGCCCACACACTTGCAGTACTGACTTTGAATTCCAATCATTCTTTTTGACATTCACACTTCTCCAAACTGAAGGAAAGAGTTGCTTTGGAAATGGATAAGACATACAATGCTGATCCTAATCCTCCTTATCATTTAGTATGATCTGTCTACACTGTCATGGGGGGAAACAAGCAAAAACTAGAACATTAAACCATCACTGTTACAGCAGTAGTATTAACTTTACCACACATATTCTATTAAGGATTAACTATTATTTTACTGCTTAAAGGTATACTGTAGTAAAACAAATATGATGAAATCAATGCCATAATGTACTCTCCCTTAGAAGTTTCGCTCCACACGCTGGAAACACATTTTGAAAGGCGGGATATTGCTGTTGTGTGCTGTCTGCACTTTGATTGTGTTGCTATTTTTGGGACCCACGGCTAGAAACATCTAATCATTTTTTCAGCACGCGCAGAGAACGGCCAGCAAGCAGACCGCACAGAGATATTTGGTGAATTAGCTTACAATCGCTCACTAAAGTATGTGTTTGTACTGTCTTTGGTTGAACCACATGGAATGCTGAAAGGACCGTTAATAGACTCCAGCATTAGTAAACAGTAGACCAGTGTGACAGGGGTTAACTGTAGGCTATCATTTCTAATAACAGGAGACATCAGACCTACTCATTTGGTGGGCAATAGCATATGTCTAATGACAGCCAAAACATACAGGTAAGGCCAATTATCATTACAGAAAGCTGCTGATACAGCCACTGACCCAGGCTAAATATCAGGCTTACAACCATGCGAGACAGAGACAGTTAGGACCAGTATGTGTATCATTACAGGATACTGAGGCATGATATTGGATCATTTGTGAAATATTTATGTATAGCACTGTAATTATAGGCAACCAAAGTGTGCTGTGGTGTGTTTCTACTAAGTCTGTTCCAAGAGAGGGGGAGTAACCAGGAAGGTCATGGTCATGTCCATCGTATTCTCCCTGTCTGTACAACTTTCTGATAGGGGAGGCAGTCATGCAAGCTTAACAGCCAGTGGGTGCTGCACAATAGGCATCAAGCCCCAAACCCAAAGACCAGCATACACTTGCTATCAAAACCCCCCCATCCACCAGCCTGCCTGACTCAATTACCCTCCCCACTGACAGGACTGGAGCACATAAAAAGCATTCCTATCAATGAACTGTTGAACCTTTTTGCCTTTGGATGTGTGACCAGACAGGAACCCCTTGACACTGCACTTCTGTTGAGCAAATGTGTAGCCTAAGCACTTTTCTGGTCACTGGGCTCGTTAAGTCCATTAATTCCGGGACATGAAACTCATTTATAGACACGGAGGGCCCAGAATGGGAATTTGTTCCGTTAGTAAAAACAGCGAATATTTGCTGGGCCCACAGAGTCAACACACCAACCCCACAGATCCCCTTCCTCACTGCCTGCCCACTTCCCTGATGAAAGAGAGAGAGAGAGAGAGAGAGAGAGAGAGAGAGAGAGAAAAAGAGATAGAGCGGACCCTCGCCAAACAAGGTCTAAATGTGCTATTAACAACTGGTCCCTCTCTCATCCTCCCCTCTAATATAACCCTCTTATTTTCACATTATTTCATCCCTCTCTTGCTTGCACAAGGTGAGAAGGTGCCAGGGCATGTTTCTAACCAAGAATCTGCCTAACAAGATCCATTACGCTGAAAACCCGCTAACCCTCCTAATGTCCCTTAGAGAGGCTGATTATTTACAATCACGTCCCTGAAAGAATGCCTGGTCCTGACACAGTGGCACCGCAGCCAAGGCAGATAAACAGTCCAACGGTAATCACCCTTTCTTCATCTCCCGCCATTTGGTCAGCAGGGAAGCAAGCCCCGCTCTGATTAATGTAATTGCCTGCTGAAAAGGTGATGCATCTCACACCAGTGTAGGCCCTCCATTACCCCGGGTAGGAAGCACAATCGCGGCGCAATTACCTTTCTGGCACACGTAGGCATCGCAGCAGTCTCCCGGATGCCCCGAGGCCTGGTTGAGGGGCATGGGACGCTGACCTCCCGGGCACTGGGGCTTCTGGCAGGCCTGGAAGTCACAGGTGCAGGTGGTCGCGATGGTGGGGCAGCAGCCAGCAGGGGGCGTGTAACTCTTGATCAGCACAGAGCCCTGGGGGCAGGATGGTGTGGGCAGAGTGGGACACGTCACCCGGGAACACCTTAGCTCCTCTGTAAAGACACGGAGGGTTGTTTAAGCCACAAGGTGCACACAGGATCAACACCTATGCTTACGCTCATATGTGCCCTGCCTAATAGCAGATATACAGGCCCTATACATGCACATGCACACGCACACACACACCCATACGGCTTTGACGTCATACAATAACAAGCCACTGTACGATGTAGAGCAGCTTCCACCAGCTCCAACAGTAACAACACTGTCCATGCCTACGTGACCAGAGGGTGTTTGTGTGTGTGTGTCTTTGTGTGTGTGTGTTAGCGGAGCAGCGTTGGAGCAGTGCTACTCGTGTTGCAGTCCTAGCTTAGGTTCACACAGTCACCCTCAACGTCATCAGATTGGCCTGCGACAGCTTTACAGCATCCTCTCAGAGAGGTAAAGGGGGGAGGAGGGCTCCAAACATGGCAGGGCCCTCTGTGCGACATGTCTATAGGCCACTGGTCCCACCCAGCCTGGCTCAGAGAGCTCACAATCCAAACAACCCCTCACTCTGTAAAACCAGCCATTAATACCAGCCAACCGTCAACAGAGCTTTTCTTCTTCCTGGTCTGAATTCTTCCCTTCACTTAGCATACCAGGACGTGTTCATCTATTCATTTGCCAGAGCCAACATAATAGCACTGATACCCCTTGTTTAGGAGGGGAATGGGTGCTGAGGATCTGGGCTATAGGGGCTCACGGGTGTATTTTGGAGCCGGCTCAGGAAAAGAAAAGTGCAGTGATCCTCTGTACCGGCATTGTGCGAGAACAGTAGCTACCTTACATAGCTTGGATTACTGAAATCGTAGGACCATGTTTATTTTGGTTCACCGTGTTACTGTAAAGTAGACAGCACAGGCAGAAGAGGGGTGCTGGGGAGTGTAGACTCATGGCCTGTCCTATAATTGTCAATCGCTAAGTTATTTCACAGATCTCCTGTTGAAAGCATGGCACATATACAGTAGACACACACACATGCAGAGAGCAGAGAGCAGAGAGTGTGCAAAAGTGTGGAAAGATCACATTAACAAGCCAGATGATGGACTATATTGGGTCAAATATGAAAATTGCACAATACGTTTTGATTCATCAGTAGGCTATGTACATACTAGAGAAAACACTGCGGAGGTAATAAAAAGAATGCCTAACGAGTGAGAGGGATAATATGACTTGTGATTTCTGTGAAAGGAATACTTGGGGAGCTTTGCATGAATATGGTTTTTGGGGGGTTAAAATAGACTGAAGTTACGTAATACTGCTTGGGGTTTTTGGTGGAACCTTCCAGAAGTCAGACACTGTTGATGGCCTTCCCAGACTGGTGCTCCTGCACGCAACACGATTCTCTCATCAAGATGAACCTCATCCCTGACATTTGCAGACCTGTAATGGATCTCCCCGGGGTTTAACCACCAGATGGGGAAATTAAAATAGTGAGCGGTTGGGAGGGCAGAATCTTGAGCGCTTCAAATGTCCTGCTAGTGCCAGGCCTGCATTGTCTCTGACATCAGTCTAACCCAGAGCTCCTCTGGATAATTGAATCTTGTGGTAAAGTAGCCGTTTGATGTTTACTGTACCTAACCCAGAAGAAAACACGGACCGCTGGGTGACTGTGAGGGCTTGAGACTTATTCAAGGTATGGTTGAGTAAGACGCCTGACATGTGAAATTGAGGGTAAAGGAAACGTTCGATATGCCCTAGCTAAATAAAGCAGGAGTGAGAGGTGTCTGTACTGTACTGTTTGCTCAGGGAAACCTTGGTGTAGTGAAGGCCACCACAAAGGTCTCATTGATGAACTTTGTTCATGGTGAATAGTGTCATAGAAATTGGTTCGGGGGAGAGTCTCAGAATTAAGGCAGCCTACAATCCTTTTAACGGTTTTTGGCATAATTCCAACACGGGAGTTAAATATACTTCAGTTGGAAGGGGCTGATTGGGGAATGTTTTACTCCAGTAAAGTCTACCACAAACTGCTGCTCAGTTGAAGACCGGTTTTGCATATGAAAACCTTGGGCTGTTTAAAGCTATAGAAGGTGCCATGGGACGATCTTGCACAATGTTCTTCAGTGAATAACACTTTCTGTGTATTGTATGTGTCCCAGAGAAGGCTGATTACTCTTTCACTTTTGATAATAGACGGGGTTGGAGTGCGCTGGGAAAAGCAGCTGGCAGACATACCATTGTCATTCAAATGAATTGTGGACTTGTAGCCATCTGTGGAAATAGTCCAACCCTTGGAGGTCTGATTAATATAATTTTCTAGCAGAAACATTTATGCACACAATGGGCAGTCGGAGAGGGTGGAAAAAGTGAGCGGTGAAGGGATTTTATCCTCTTGTGTTTGTGTTCTATCTCTGAGCATAAATGGCTGTAATTAGTGAGTCAACGGCCACAGGAGCAATCGTGGTATCACAATGGTGGCCATTCTCCAGCTCGCGCAAACAAACACAAAGGGCTGATTTGACATGCTTGATAAATTCTCTTTGCAGATTAGCCAACCAATGTTCTTGTTGGACTGGCAGGGAAGCATAGAAAACCAAATGACTTGAAAATTGCAACAGAAGTGTACAACTTTCAATTATACACACTAGTGGGAATGTGCAATGTGCACACATACACACACACACACACACACACACAGAGAAACACACACATACACACACACACACGCACACACCTGACATTGGTGTGGAAGAGTTGGGTTTGCGGAAATTGCTCCATTAACGCAGAATGGTCTCTTTTGTAAACAATGCATATTTCTGGCATCTCAGCAGCTCATTGAAGGACAAAAAAAAACCCCGCCACTTTGTAAATGGGTTTTTCTTCCCGTTCAATCCGAGGTACAAGGAGCGCAGTCTTTCCCCCGAACCCGAGCGTCTGGGCCAGGCAGAGGAGGCTGTGTTGACAGCCTGAGTTTACTCATGGAAAAAGCGCACAATGTGAGTTCTGTTCGCCTACTGACTTTGGAAGCAAGTCAGCCAAGAACAAAGCTGTCTCAGTCCAGCTGCCCTCCGTGGGTTTCTGATCCGTCCTCAGGTTTTATAAAGTTGTTCGGCAAAGGGACACATCAGGGCCGTCCCTCAAATAAAGCTGTGGGGGGCTGGCCCCGTGCCCATCAGCAGATACAGCTGAGAAAGTCTGTACTGTTCCTCTACGGTGTTTCCGTGTGTCAGTATATGTGTCACAGGAGAGCAGAGAGGCTCTGAGAGAGGCTTCCGGGGCAGAAGGCACGGTCGGGGTCAGCGGGGAGAATTGCTCAGCGGGGACATCACACTAAGGTTAAATCAGTGAGGCGGTGGCCGGACCCTGCGTCTACTCTGCCCACGCTCGGCCTGGCGGCATCGGTCGGCTAAATATTTGCAGATGCAAAACGTGATGGCAGTGTCCCTGCTACAGCTGCCGGTGTGTGTATTTGGGTGTGGCTTTGAGTGTCATGCATTTATACACGTATATGTCGGAGTACAGAATGCGTTGAGAGAGAAGATTGCTTATGTTGTTGACGTGTGCATGTTCATATACTCTGTGTGTGTGTGTGGGTGCATGTGTGTGCGTGCGTGTGCGTACATGCGTCCTTTTCCAGCTTCTGTCAGATGTCCAATAAGATTAGGCCGACGGGGCAGCTCTTGTATCAGGCTAAAAGGTTCCTCCAAGACGCAAAGCCAGACAGAGCACAGCGCTACTTCTGTAGGCCATTGTCTGTCTGGTAGCCCTGGCACACAGCGCATGGGAATCTAAGGAGGAACAAAGTCTGCTCCTAGAAGCCTGAAGCAGGTCACAGCTCTTAGATATAGCCCACTGCGCCTCAGAGAAGGAAACTTCCCTCAACCAGTAGTACACTTAGAAAACCAGTGTACTGTACGTGAGAGACCCCCCAAGCTGTAGAGACAGTTAAAAACAGATTGTGGCAGAAGCTTTAAAGGCAGGATTAGTCATTCTCGAGAACGCTTGCTAACTTCTAGCTCAAATCAAAACAATATCACTCCGTGGCCCTGTGCAGCGCAGCTCCACACATCAAAACACATTGTGAAGCAAAGTGTAGTACCATGGTTAGTTGATGTGAGCAGTGTTTGCCACTTTGTTTATTTTGCTATTGACAAAGCCAGGGCTGTGTAGGGCTGTGATTATTTTTCCAACACGCACAGAGAACGGTAAGCTAGCAAAATGCAAGGAGATATTTGGTGAAATTGAGAAATTGTATTAGCTTACAATTAGCTTGCAATAGCTGACTACCAGCCTTTAAGTGTGTTATGTAAGTATTTTGACTATAGGGTTGTGTTTTGACTCAGCAAACAGGAAAATATATGACTGATGGTAAGTGGGATGGACAGGACTGGCTTGGCCTGTGGCTAAAGAGGCACACATTCCACCTAGCCTAGCCTGGCTGGAACCAGGTCCCGGTACAGTGTGGTTCAGACTCATCTGTGGCTGGCGGTATAGTTTTAGAATGCAGTGCTATAGCAGGTAGGGTTGAGGCTGAATCACAGGAATGATCTGAGCCTTGGATGTATCTTGGCTTCTCCTCACCTAACTCTGGCTAGCATGGTTAGTGGCTCACCAAATGCAATGAATGCCTTGGTGATCCCAACAATCCTTGCAGGGTAGGTCTTTGTCTCAACTTCCACACAGGCTGTATTTAGTTTCCTTTTTGAGATTGCAAACCCACTCACACAGACACACACACACACGCGCCACACCACACCTTCCACAGACACACACACATGCACACGCACGCACACGCACACACGCTACACACACGCCACACTACACCATCCACAGACACACACACACACACACGCACACACACGCACACACACGCTACACACACACGCCACACCACACCTTCCACAGACACACACACACGCGCCACACCACACCTTCCACAGACACACGCACATGCACACACACACACACACACACACACACACACACACGCACACACGCCACACCACACCTTCCACACACACACACACAAAACACTTCTGCCAGTCAGTGGCGGTGTGTCTGATCCTGTAATAACCGTGCCACAGCCCGGCTGCAGCAAGCAGCACTAACACAGAGGATGAAGTTCACAGAGCTAGGGTGCCACAGGTACTGTCGTGGTCACACCGTGGCTTCCTCTTGTGACTGAGCTCTTGATAACTTCATTATCCCTGTAATGAACTTTAAATACGTCTTTCTAACTTTACAACCAACATTACGTAAAAGACCTCTAATATATCCTCAGGACAGACTGTGATAAACAATATATGTTTCTGTTCTAGACGCTGGTGATCAAACTATATACCCTGTTCTCCTCTAGAGGAATCCTCTCCTGTAGAATGTGCCCATGTGCTACTGTATCTAGACAGAGGTTTCTGTACCACGGAGAACACTGGTATCAGCTGTACATGGTGTGCCAGATTCCAAGACAAGCGTTGTAAACGTTATGAGCAACCACCCAATGTACTGCAAGCGGGTTAGAAAGAACAGTCAGTCCAAACCACTACAGTGTGTGTGTTTACAAGCCCCTAGCACAGAAAAGGGATTCTATGTTCCAATCAATAGCAGTAGGAGTCTCTCTGGAGAGACGGGACACAAAGTTTGCTTTCATCTTTGCTCCATGTGAAGTGCAGCCTTCACCAAGATTTACAGTGCATTTTAGCGTCACTCGCTAATGGGCAAGTCAACACAGATTAAATAACTGCTTGTGTCCAACGGGTAGTGGCTGGTTGGTTGCACTGTAGCCACTTTTTGGTTCAGAATGACCCCGCCACTGAGCTAACAAGATCGTAACCATACGGTACCAGTCTGGTCACAGAGGAAGCTGCCACTGATAATAGACAAAAGAAAATGGCTAGACATCTAGACAAACAAGATAATTATCACACACTCGTGTATAAACACAGATGCAGCAGACACACAGGCTCATATGCTGGCACATGGGAACGCATACACAAATTTGTCAACAAAGGCAAGTTGGAACACCTTTCCACACACATATTCCTTACACAGTACACACTCACACACACACACACACATGTATATAGTTGCCTCTACTTAATGAGAGGCCATTGGAAGGGTGGGTGTGCGAGGGGGTGAGATCTCATAAGCTTCTGAAAAATGTTGTTTACTGTTTTCAGTGGTGTGAATTTAGGCTGTCATCCTCCTTTGGACTCCGGCTCTGACACTGGGATAAGGGAGTTGGGGAACATTCCAGACTAAGAGAGGATTTTTCATTTTGACACCAGTGGTGATAGTTTGTCAAAACAAAACAACAAACTATGAACCTCTCGATAAACGTCTCAACACAGATATCCAAACAGAGCCTGATAACTGTCAATGTTTTTTCTCCAATCTCTGTGGGGGTTTCCCTTCAATATTTTGCTTTTCCTATTTAGACTATATAGTGAAAATACTGTTTTGTTTCCAGGGCGTGTTGTAATGCTTAGCTGAGGCGCTGCTTATCCAAAATGTTGCACTTCATCTGAAATCAGCAAGTTTCCAAGAAAGTGAAAACCTTGAGCATCGAAGGGCAGCAACGTGTGAATGAAACACACCATCAGTCAAACAAACTCTGAAGCAAAGCACTTTGACTCTAATGTCAAGAGTCTTTTGGAGTGGAATGTTGTCATCATGCTAAGCTCAACTTTTCCCAAAGCTACACTCAAGTGTTGAGTTACATAGGGGGATACATTTGACAATGTCATATACATCTATACATATACAAGTTTCACAATCTGTAGATTAATTCCTTAAATCATCTACAATTCATGTAAATTATTCATTTATGCTAAAGTGATGCTGAATGATGAATGATGATGAATGATGAAACCAACAGTGGGGAAAGATAAAGGGAGCATGTTCTGCCTCCTATAGCTTTGGAGGGCCAGGGAGAGAGAGAGAGAGAGAGAGAGAGAGAGATACAGGGAGAGAGAGAATAATGGAGACAGAGAGAGAGAGAGAGAGAGAGAAAGGGAGAGAGAGAAGGATGGAGACAGAGAGAGAGAGGGAGAGAGAGAGAGAGAGAGGGAGAGAGAGAGAGGGAGAGAGAGAGAGAGAGGGAGAGAGATGGAGTGAGAGAGAGAGCGAGAGAGGGAGGGAGAGAGAGAGAGGGAGAGAGAGGGATGGAAACAGAGAGAGAGAGAGAAGAAATTGAGAGCAAAAAGTGAGATACCGGTATGGAAAGAGACAGAGGCATATAGACACTGTTACACTCTGAGCAGTGCACACAGCTATGCCCCACCGTGCGCGCACACACACACACACACACACACACACGCAAATAAGCACGTGCACACACGCACAGCACACACACACACACACACACACACACGCGCACGCATAGAGGTTCAGGGAGTTCACTGGCTGGTTCTCTGCTCTCTTCAAGCACACTCCGGTTCTGTGAATGTCATTCAGGGAGCAACAACCACAGCCACTCGAGGGCCCGTCTATCTCTCTCACTCACCTCCAGAGCCCACCAAAACACCGTCGGTATTTCCTCAGAGCTGTCAATCAAGAGAACAGCTATGTGGTCGATAGAGGAATATGCGCATATGAGTATATTCTTGTCTATGAACCCTCGATGCTGGTTCACGTGTTGGTTAACACTTATAAACAATAGGAGTCATCAACCCTCACCTTATTCAGGGATTATTTGACCCTAACAAAGTTGACTGTTGGACACTAGTTGTTTTTCATCAACAGTCTCTCCCTTACAGTAATGGAGACTTTCAGTCTGTCCGTCCTTCTTTCCAACTGAATCATCAACACACACCCAAGTCTCTCGCTCTTTTGCCTTTTTAACCCTTTCTCTGTCATTCTCTCCAGTTCTTAATTTCCGCCTGTCACCGATTACTGGCATACAAAAGATATTATCTGCAGCTTGTCTGCGCCGATGAGCGTTTTCCCAGGTATGCCCTGACTCCGAGACTCAGTGTACTGTAAATATTTAGGTGCATCTTCTCTGCACTGCCTAATCTTCTTTCCTTTCACAGACAATATGCTGGTAAAACACACTGAATGTGGATCCTCTCAAAGGAGATTTAAACTAAGGCTAACAATAACATGAGCCAAAGTTGTTTTCTGTGGTGTTCTTTGTATCATTGTTTATATGTAACATGGGAGCTAAAAGGACAATATTAAATGGGTAGTTTGAGGGTGTGGAGAAAAGTTCCCAGGAGAACATGATGGTGTGGCCAAGCAGCACCATGCACACAACAATAGGATGTGTGTGCTGTCCGTGTGCATGATGTGTGAACAATTTACCTTGTTTGAGTTTTGTATAAGTAATTGCTCACAAAAGAGGGATTTCATTGCGATTCATTGGGATTTCATGTACAGTATGCTTCATTGCCACCACACACACACACACACACACACACACACACACACACACACCCTAATCATTCAAGGGCGACGAGATGCTACACCACCATTGCTCACCACGCCAGGTAGCTGTGTAAACTCTATAGCAACCAGGGTTTCCAGGATGTAGCCGTGTTAACGCTACATACTGTATGAAGAAAACATGCTCACAACAACATGTTATAAAATACTTTGTACACTATAAATATTGTTACATAAAAGTAACTTGGTGGCTGTGAATCTATTTTTAGGCTCCGAAACCACGCATCCCTTATCTCAGAACTTAACTAAGTTACTTTGCTCAATATGTGTGGCAGCTATGAGCTTCCTCAGCAGACTGCCAAGGTCGTTGGAAGGTTACCTGCCGCTTGCTGGCACTGGCTGCGGTTGTTGTAGGAGAAGTGGGGAGAGCAGCTCTGGGAGTCACACACGCAGCCTTCCGCTGTCATGTTACACCCCGAGAACATGCAATCTGGCTTGGACGGCCATCCTGACCGCTCCCTGTGCTTCTCTCGCTGCTCGTGTCTCCGGCTCTCTGGACGCCCACACACCCACACACACACGCATATACCAGTCATCAATTAGTCACAGATAATGGTACCTCACAAGGTACGATGGACATATTCTGTGTGTGTGTCATCACTACGATATGCAACTAGAATTAGTCACATAAGACTCACATCTGTTAGGGATTTGCTTCTCTCAATGGCCCGCACACTCCCTCTGTCTAAGTGGGATTCCATACAGTGTGCATGACTCAAGCGTGGGCGGTGGGGTGGTGGATAGGGGGTGGGGCTCACCTGTATTGCTGGCCTTGAGGCAAGTCTCCTGGTCGGGGTAAGAGAAGGAGCTGAGGCAGGAGTGACGGGCGTCGCACACGCACTGGCTGCCTGCTCTGTCGCATCCCGTCACCAGGGGGCAGCGCTCGTCCTCCAGGCCGGCCTCGGGGTGCTCAGCCAACACTGTGGGGAAGAGCAGGGCATCAGAGGCTGGCATCCTCATACAGCTAGTGCTTACAGGAGTTTTAATGCCATCTTTAAATGTTCACTCAGCGATTGGAGGCTAGTAATCTTTTTGATCAAATTCAGAGAATATCTCTCCTCGCGGTATGCTAGCTGTCCCCTCTGTTGAAAATAAAAATGCATCCTCAGATCGATTATGGTAGATTCAAATATAAACATTTCTCCGGTATTGCTGACAGCACCCATAAAAGAAGAATGGTGGTGGGAGGAATGAATCCCATTTTGTCACTGGCACAAACCATTATTACAGCCTGTGTGACCTTGGAGTGAGCGGTGGTCATGGCATTAGGCCTCCCCCCCTGGAACGCCTTTGCTCCGTCGAGGCCCCCTTGCAGTCATTCCCCACCACCACCCCGCTCATTGTTCCCCTGTTTCCAGCCTAGCTGGGCTGAGCCCCTTGGGATGCCACCTTATGGCTAAGCCTTGCTCAGAGAAACACATCGAGTGATACATGGAGTGTATGTGGAGTCAACGCCATCCACTCCTTCACATGTTCACGCATCGCGTCCGCGCATATAAACACCTGGCACACACACACACGCACGCAAACACACACACACACACAGAGTGTGCACAGTATAGACACACACACACACACACACATACACACGCACAGTGTGCACAGCATACACACACATACACACACACACACGCACACAGTGTGCACAGCATACACACGCACAGTGTGCACAGCATATACACACACACACACACACACAGATTGTGCACAGCATATACACACACACACGCGCACACAGTGTGCACATCATATACACACACATATTGACCAATGCTTGCAGAGAATACAGTGTGAGATAACCCCTTCCCAGGGATTTGCTCCCAGGCCTCAAACAACAACGCACGGCTTATCAAAATACTCTCAGAACAGACAAGCACGAGAACAATGCCATACATAGACTATTGCCGTTAAGAAAGACACCAGCACATAAAATGAACAATGACAGGAAGTTTCCCTTCGTTCTCTGTGTGAGGTTGCAGAAACGATTTAGGGGGTGGCTCCAAATGATGGTGGAAGAATGGAATTCTATGGAATTCCATCCTTTCAAGTGCTATAAATAATAAAATAAAACATGTGTCCATTCTCATTAATCTAAAACAGATATTGCATTGTGTGGAAAACTCCACATTCATTTCTGTGATGAATTATGTGCATGAAGAAAGCATTATGCACATGTCAAAACTCTATCCAAAGATTTCAATTCCAAGTTTTCTGATGAGGGAATATTTTCCCAGCAGACATTGGGAATAGGTGATGGCAGATGGTCCCCATGATGGGAAGTGGTCAGCAGTAAAGACAGAAAGGGCAAAGAGCAGAAGTGGCGATAGCAATGTTGGCTTTATCTTTAAACTCTCACATAACAGTGAGACTGTGTCAGACGAGTGGGCCCGGGCCCGTCTCAAAACACTGCAGCGCTCCCACCACAACGTACTGTATTCCCATTTCACCTGAACACAATCTCCTTCCTGTGCCTATGAGGGTGTTTTCATTGCTCATGGTGGTTGTCTGTGTGGCATGCTAAATCTGGCACACACACAAGTTAGATAGCACTCAATGGTAGGCACTAGACATAATAAATAATAGTGATGGTGGGATAAATATTTGATAATGATTATCTTAACTCATGCAGTCAGCAGGTTAAATATGGTTTGCTTAAGCCTGATTTACTTCAAATTACAGCTTCACAATGTTTGGGTCGGAGCTGTTTGGCACAATCTAGTGTGACCTTTCCTGGTTAGCTAGGAAGTGGCCTGACTGGCATGGCATGGCATGGCTCAGGTCAGGTGCGCTGAGGCTTTGTCCCACGGAGAGCTCACTTTCAGTCAGGGAGACTGCTTGTCTTGGCATCCAGGGCCCGGATGGGAGAGCTGACCTCTGCATGCCCCCCTGGCTGATAGCATGCTAAAAAGGAAGTCTTTGAAACATTAGATAACGTCGGAGCAAAGGGGAAGTGAACAGCATGGACCAAGGAGTATGGACACAGCCTGTGGTCTGGATGGTCTGTTAGATGGTATTTTAAGTTGCTCTGTAGCACCCAGAAGTTTCAAGTGAGGTCGCAGGATTAGGAACAATGGGAGAATGTCAAAACCATAGATTTAGCTGGCAGGGTATAGGGATATTACGGGAACATAACAGGTGATATGAGTCACACATATTTACAAATACGTTACCCTCATACAGCAGCATCCACTGATAGTCTGATAGTCAGATAGTAATGGCAGATAGACAATCTTCAGTCTCTCATAAGTGTTTCACTTTCACTTCAGCAGTTTTCCTAAACATGAATCACTCCATAATACTGAATAAAAACCAATTCTGTTACACATTAAAGGTTGTGTTTTTACAGATTCTTTGTAATCACTGAATAGCCATAAATACTACAAATAAAAAGCAGTTCTGATGTCATCATCCGTAACATCTCCAGAACACAATGTCTGTTTATAAACATTCCATATTCCTGTTTACTGCATACAGCGACCACAGCCTGTGAACAGTATACACATGAAGAACACACTCGGAAGGCAAACGCATCTTCACACCAACACGAATGTATGTAGTCACTGACCACCCAAGAAAACTAGAAGAAAAGCTAAGGGATCTATCTGAGAGCGGAAATAGTTACCCCCTACTCCTGATTGCAAGCCTAATCACTTTAAGACCTCCAGCACCGGCTAGAGGGGAGAAATCTGGGATCAGCCTCTGAAGCATGGCCCCTGAGATCACAAGGGTGTTGATTTACCCCCACATAGACCCTCTGGACGTGAGTGAGAGCGCGCGCGTGTGTATATGTTTATGTGTAGGCCTATATGTCCCTGCTGTCATAGCACCGTAGGCACGACTCAATCAGAGGTGCCATTATGTAGCAACGGTAGATGGAGCTCAGAGGTGCTCTGGCCTAACCTGGAAATAAAACCCAATCAACAGCAACGTCTCCTGGGATGGAAAGGAGCTGTAAACCCCTACAGCGTCGGTTCTCAAGCTGTTCATAAACGTTTTTACTGGGGGAGCTTTAAAGGCCCCTATCATGTTTTCTTTTATATGTTCAGTTGCGTGCTCAGTTCTGTTGTCTAGAGGAACCTAAAGTGCTGGACCTATTACTGTATAACATGTCAAATCAGCCAAAATTCCTTCCTGAAAAATCACGGTGTCATACAAGCTAGACATATTTGTCCACAGGTGTGACATAATTTCTGGATTGTCATCTCTATATCCTCCCAGTCAGGTAGCCAATCAAGTTAGGGAATGTTGGGGACAAAGGTGCATCAACTGAAACAGAACATTCACCTGGAAGATTCTATACAAAACAGCAGCTGTACAGTAATCATATGGGACATTCAAATTCATTGCATGGTCTCACATGTATACTTATTTTGGGGGCACAGGTCAAAACGTTTGACCCTCTAGGCTTATTATTATATTGGACCACAGTAATCAATAAGTATCTGCAGGGGCTGCTTATACTCTTCTGGCCATGCCCATCCCCTTCAATAATTAAAAAAGGGCTGGAGACAGTGCAGGTGAATGGGTCTGTTGGGTCCAATATGCTTTCATGTCCCAAGAGAGCAACTTGACACAATAAACGTCTATTGCATCAAAAACACATTGCTCGTCTTTGAAAAAAGCCTAGCTGTTAGTCTAAACAAAATAGCACATCGTAATGCATTAGATGGGAGGCTTTTACAACGGCCCAACCAAACCATAGCGACGCGCGCGCGCGTGCGCACACACACGCACACACGCACGCACACAATAATTATTAATTGTGAAGCGATAGGCCTATTTGGTTTCCAGTTAATTTAGACGGCGTTAACCAAACCATTACAATTACCAGCATGTCATATACACATTTTACACTCACGCAAACGAAAGTAATGTCTCAATTCAGAGCATTTACAGAAATTTCAACTTGAGCTGTAGACTAGTAATTTGTATTAGAATTGACATGCAGACGCGTGCCAATTTTCTAATCTTTCCAAACGTATTGTTATACTTATAGGAACAAAAATTCCATGAGGAAAAAAAACGCAGTAAAGCAGTAGAACATGACTCTTCTCTTCTTGGCAGCCAAACGTCCCTCAGAGAGCATGAAGTACACCGGTAGGCAATTGCATCATGGCTTATTAATTGACGTTTGAATGTCGAGGCCCAAGAGAATTGAAAATTAACTAAACTCCCTATAGGTTACAGTAGCTAACACATTGGCAAATGTAATTTACGATAACTGTTTAAACTGACGAGTAAATAGTGCTGCTGTTGGCTCTCACATTACCTATGTACAACTAACACACACCGTGATAGCCTACATGTTTTATTAGCAATTAATCATAATGTGGTCATCACGTGGACGGGTTATGATTTGAAATAGATAAGATACTGCACCTTTACATGCTCCAATTTCAGGGATTGTCGCGGCTCCGGTTTTGTTAATAGAAGCGCAAGTCAGCCCCAGAGCGCAGTAGCCGAGCGCCCAATCTTGGCCGCCGCAGGTTTCCCACTCCAGCCGAGTGCACTGGTCGCAGCATCCGCACGGGTCCTTGGCCAGTGTCCGGCCACCCTCGCAGCCATGCGGGGCATTCACGAGACACGTTCGGAATTCACATGGCGTACATTCATGAGCCATAAGCGCACGCACCAGAATAAAGAAATGCAGCACTGGAAGTATGCGATTGTAAAACATTTTGAAGTGGTCGAGTTTTCGCGAGTTTCCAAATAAATATTTCCTTCTGTCAAATGGTGTGCCACATGGACTGGACTCTACGCAATATCCAGTGGATGTGTCTCCCAAGGTAGGCTACAAAGTTTTTCTAGTCAAAATAATTAAGAGAAAAGTTTTGTGAGGCGACTCAAATGTCCTTCCACATTGGCTGAAGAAAGTGGGATACACGATAAATATCGGATTTACAGTGTCAGGAGGTCCAGATACGAAGGTTCAATGCACTGAGCAGGTAGACACAGTAATGTTCTCGCTGTGTCAATGAATGCAATTCCCGTAGTATCCTACAGTAGCTTATTATACCGCATCTAATTGGTCTTCGTGCTAAAAGCAAATCACTGACAGAGACCCAGAGCACACAATGTGAGACCTATATTGACATACAGGCATATAGAAATTAGCAGCGGTACCCCCTCCCATTGATGGACACAAGCACCGACCACTCACAAGTAGCGAACAGAGGGAGGATATGATCTGAATTATCCTCACTCGATAAACCCCTTTCATTGCGCAACTAATATCTTTTCTTAGTGTAGGGGCTGTTTAGGCCAATATTATGCATGGAAACGTACATTTAAATAATTCATACATGTTACTAACTATAGGCTTATTTATATATATGTATTGATGCCCTTTAATAAAGCAATTGTACAACAACAGGAATGTCTAAGCCTTATAATATTAAACGTTATCTTGTGTGTGTGTGCGTGTGCGTGCGTGCGTGTGTGTGTGTGTGTGTGTGGGCGGGCGTTTGTGTCATGCTTTTGTTTGTTTCTCAAGAAAGGTTGTGATGCAGGTGGGCTCGAGAAGGTAGCCGCCGTTTGTTGCAGCGATGTTTGTGTGGTTACACTGGCAGATGGACAGTGCGTGAGGTTTATGCTGTGGGTACAGCTGGAGGCTGAATGTTAGTGATGTAGGCTGCCACAGAAACGTGAGGCTTAATAGCCATGTCAACATTGACTGACAAAGGAATCAAGTGAGCCTGAGAATCTGCACATAGAGAAGGATATTTCTGCTAATCAACACAAAACCAACGTGTGTCGGACTGTGAGACGAACATCAAATGTTGTCTGAGCAGACTCAATCTGTATAGCAATGTTACACGTTTTCAGTCAACGGGAAGCTTTTCCTTTTAAAACAGGTTTTCTCTGCTAAGTCAACATACAACACCGCCTCCTTCATTTGCAACATCTGCCTGGAGCCAACAGCTCCAACACAAACACTACATTGCTGAAACCAGTCCCTGCAGCACGCATAATGACGCCCTCGCTACACAACCCAGCTCTTGTCCGTCTTCCATCCCCTCCCTGCTCCATCCATCCGTAAGCCGTTATGTCAAATGCCCAGACACACTGACCACTGGCCGGACACCCACTGCTTGCCGATGACAGATCAGGCCAGGCCAGGCCACGACCCCGCCATATAAGTAGGCTTGGTTTTCATTCTCCTGTAGAGATTCGCGCCTAACCACACTGACCTGTTGCCTGACCAGTGGGCTTTCAAATAGAGCCAGCTGGCTATGCTTAGAGGCCTCTCATCCTCATATCATTACCTGGGGGTTTGCTCTGGCAAACCAAGAGGACGCCAGCACCAAGGGAACGCTTAATAGACCAGACTTCACTGTGTGTGCATGTGTGTGTGTGTGTGTGCGCCTAACAGAAGCCATAAGTAATCATATGTGATTGTCCAAAAGAACTCTAAAGGCTCCATCTTGTTAGTGAGAAAGCCATAGGGCATGGATATCCACTTTGATAAAGCAACATGTGTTGTTCCAAATGTTGCTTTTGGAAAGTAACCCGGCGATACACATCACAGACATCACAG
Organism: Typhlichthys subterraneus; assembly: GCA_027564835.1. NCBI lineage: Eukaryota > Metazoa > Chordata > Actinopteri > Percopsiformes > Amblyopsidae > Typhlichthys > Typhlichthys subterraneus. The sequence continues at coordinate 4,893 of JAODUH010012332.1, read as the reverse complement.
TAAAAGCCAAACATTGTTCATTTAAAATTACTACCAATTAAGTTTAAGTGAAATCTGATGGGCATGTTGTTTTCTTCCTTACGAAGCAGAGCACAATGTGCCAAGCAACGTGTCTTGTGTTGGGATGTGGGTCCCCTGAATGGCGCGAACAGGGAAAAACAGTAAGGCAGTGACACATATTTACAGGCCTTCAATAGATGTACAGTAATTCCAAATGGTTTTCTGAGTAACTAATCTCTGGAAAATTGCATAGGGACGCAGTCTCCCCTGTGTCAATTAGCTGACCTCACCATTGTGCACCAGTGCATTCTGGGAAGACTCCCCAATTTTTATTAAAATTGATTCAATACTAATTAGACATGACGAGCACAGAGGGTGAACTTGTTTGGTTGTTTTAGGGAACAGGGTTGTTTTAGGGATCACGTTCTGGTATAGTGACTCACATGGCTGAGCACACAGCTGACTACATGTCTTGGTGGCGGGGATATGGGGAAGAGAATATGTGGAGGGGCATAGGGGGTCATCACTGTGTTGAGTGCATGTAGAGTGGACAGCGTGTGGCACACCCGATTACCAACCGACCCTCAAGTCCACAGCTTTCTTTCCTATAGGACCAGCTTAGCGGCTGGCTATCGCCCATGCTTGGCTTATCTTATCTGTGGGCTGAGCCATGCTTCTCAGACCTATAGGTCCAGAGGTGGTGTAGCGGGGGTGTGTGGAGTACGATGGAAATCCCTAGTGACAGTTGAAAGAGTTTTTCCAGTTATTCACATGTCCACACTGAATAACGGAAATATGGAGCATTTGGTGGCGACGAAACACATGACTGGTCTGTTCAAAACACAGGCTGTGCATGTGAGGTCATTCTTTTATTTTTTGTACGTGTGCAGCCAAAATGACTGAAACTCCTTAGAGATGTCAAACAAGTGTCACACAACAGTAGTCATGGGATTTGATAGAACAGTTACTGTACAGCTGTTTTTTGTCTTGAAGCAGACAGCTTTATTGAGGGAGTAATGATTGGGGATGATTATTTACCTTTTCCATAATTGCCATTCAGAGGGAATCAAGATTATATAAATTTCTCACTCTGTAACCTTCATTTGCTTGGCCCTGTGTGTTACCAGAGTGGGGAAACATTTGTGGCAGTCCAGCAGAGTGAGTGTCTCAGCTTGGAGGAGCAGATCAGAACAGATGCCCAGTCCCAGGTTCTGTATCCCAGCTTTATACTTTGGCTCGGCCCACACTTAGTATATGTGTCCTGTTTCTCTCTCTCTCTGTCAGGTACAGTCCACTGTATACAGTTAAAGACCTTTTCTTACACCACCTGACACCCTCTGCTGTGTTGCCGTGTTCACCTCTGTGTTTCCCTCAACTCCCATAAACATTAGAGCAGCTCAACAGAATAGCAGCACAGGGATACCTTGAGTGTTTCTGGTTCTTCAAAGTTAAAGGGTTCAGCGGGTTCACAAGCCCCTTAGCTTGTGTATGTGACTCTCTTTGTTGCCATTTGGAAGACGTCACTGTGACGTTTTGGTCAGGGGACATAAATATGAGACACCGTGCCATTAAGTGAGTGCCGTATCATAAATATTGGCGTGTAAATCATTGTGTATGAGGTAACGCTTTATGTGTTGTAATGTGTGGTTTCTTCACAGGTTTTTCTGGTAAAAGCAAAAGGAACTGGTTTGAAACATGTTGGGGGGTGAATCTTTAAATGGTCATTGCACATTCACTCAACATTACAATTCAGTTTGTGTTTTTCACCATGTGTGACACTACAGTATTTATTGAGTGGTTAGCATTATCTTCATACATTAGTTTTAATAATTTCTGGTTAGGGCATAACAAGCATATTAATAGCATGTATGTGGCTGGCTGCCAGCCACGGTGTCATATCAGTCATGGCTACATTGACTCTAAACCCAGTGTTGGGAAGAGCTTTACACAACAGTGAACATTCCCTTTTACTAACGGCCACAATGTGCTCTGATAATGCTGTAATAATGACACACACAAGGTTTCTGGGTTCGGCTGGCATCCTCCTCCTGTATGAGTCAGACCCGGACCCTGCTTACGGTTATGGCTCAAAGCCCCTGGATGCTCACAGCTCACTGTAGGCCTCTCATACGGCCACAATCTCATCTGCTGGGAAATCCTATTACCTTAATAAGGGGATGACCGCAAGCTCGCTTGACCGTTAGAAGTGTCTCACCTTTGTCGTGCTCCAGCGGAGAGCTCAGCGGTTCTTCTCAGAAGTTGTAATCTGTAAATCTATGTGATAAGATTCCTCAAAGGATTAGATCTTAACATATGTTGCTGTCCAACACCTGCCTGAATGTAAATCTTCCCCTTAATACTGGGATCACTGGGACTATTGAATCGTCGTGCTTAGGAGGGTGTGCATTGTCAGAGGTTGCAATGTCACAGTGGAGAGGACATGGAACCTACAGTGGATTTGCTGCATTTGTTATAACGTGGTTAAAGTTGATGTGATCTGCTTGCATGCGCCTGGGGTTTGTCATTATTTCTAATAGCTCAATGAACCAATTGTGTCACCATTACTGTTGGAAAAGCTTCACATCATTTACCTGGTGGTAAATGGATGGAGCTGCCAAGCACTCAAATTATTGCCTCATTATTGCCTAAAGTAGGTAGGGATGGCATCGATACGATACTGAGATCAGATACTGACTAAATAGCTGGATCGGTATCGGTGACTATTGGACAGTTGTAACCGATCTATGCGACTGATCCAATTAAATGAATTAACACGCGTAGGTCTACTGTCAAGCATCAGCCATGTCTAACCTACCCAGGCCACACTATCAGCAGCAGGTTTCTAAAACGCTTCCAATTCCTAAAATAGAGATTGGCTGTCATTCACTTTGCAACATAACTTAAAATTTAATTTTACACTGTAATTGGATCGGTACTCGGTATCGGCCGATACCCAAAGTGCCGGCATCTGTATCGGTGTCGGGACTGAAAAAAACTGGATTGTGCCATCCCTACAAGTAGGTTGGATGCCTGTGATTCAAGTAGGGTATTCTTGAAGATGAAAAGATCAGGCACACAGATCAATGTGGAATAAATGTTCTTTACTCCTTCAAGAACCGGAAGATAAATGAGGCCTTTGGGCATTAAGTAATATACTGTAGACAACTTCAAAGAGTTTATGTGGGATGTGGAGTTGCTTCACTTGTCATCACTGTTGACGTGACATCATCCACATCCTCCCACAAAATCCCCTGTAAACGTTATCTGTCTCTGATATATGTATCTGATAGAGCTGCTTTGGCCTCGCAGTTACCCTCTCTTGTACAGACTCTCTCTGGCTCAAAATGCTCTCCTCCCCAGCTCGCCTTCATCCTGGTTTGAAGCTGTGGAGCCAATGAGGAGGGGAGGGGAGGGGGGAGAAGTTGTGGACAAGCAGCCTGTGGGATCTGTCTTCTGTGATGTGCCATTATGTCCGCTAGCTTCAGTATCACAGTAATCCCATGTGATATTGCTAGTAGTGATAAGAAATGCTGACATCAAAGCAACACCAAAAAAACTGTATTGTATTTGCCTTGACTAAACCCCCTGGTGCCGTGCATTTGGTGCACGTGTGTATTGGTGGAGCAAATATCTGACTGATATGTTTAACTTCTGGTGCAGGTTTTTTCACCTTGCGGTTCACTTTACGTTTACAGAGGGACTTACTCCCCCCCCAGGTAAAGAAACCAGATTTACAAACAACTCCACCTGGCAGTGGAATGCCACAGCCTGTGGTTCGGCTGTAATTTCTGGCATAATTACAGTGCCACTAACTCAGACCTGGGGTGAAACAACCACCTTGCTAGTGGAAAATGATCACTGCCTAATGTTATGTCTGGGACACAGATTTACTCGTCCTTGTGGGGGTAGGCCGGGCGGTTGCTAGGGCAAAGAATGTGAGAAATGCAGGAGCTCTCTGACCTTTGTCAAGGTGAACTGAACAATCTGACATCATAACTACGGACAGCAAGTGTGTGCTTGCAGTCACATGGGCCTGGCTGTAGGATAAAAGTCAAAGGTGTCACTAAGTCAGGCGCAATGCCAATACTTTTTTGGCAGATGTTTAGATTTTAGATTTTATGCAGGGAGGATACACAGAAAACAGATGTCAGATATGCAAATAGTTTATGTACTCACTTGGCATTAAATATCCAGAGTCAAATACAGTATGTGTGTGTTTGTGTGTGTGTGCCCGCGTGTGAAATTTTGTGCGAGAGAGAAAGGAACAGATGGTGAGTTATCCCTTAAGATATACTGTCACCTGGTGGACAAATAAAGATACTGTATGCACTTTACGGTGAAAGGCATTCATGTCACTGTTACAGTAATATTATCCACTGTGTCACAAACGTTTAAAGGAAAATGTAAGTGAATATAAATTGAACACATAAAAATACTAACAGTTCACGACTCTGATAACCCGACAACTTAGTTCTGTTTCTACTAATTTCAACATTGTTGTTTTGTCTCCTGCTGCCTTCAAGGACGATCCCAGTGTGATTCTGTAAACATTACAAGGCTAAAACTTTGTAATCTTGCGCAAGCTTCAGTTTAATCTCGCAGCGAAAATCACTTGTGAATAACAATCCATCTGGCATGTCAGGTTCAAAGTTTTGAGATAGAGGGTAAAACATATTTTTCCTGTTGTAATTAATTTAGGTGATGTGGGGTGGGGTCGGGCCCTGACATTTTACTCCATTGCCCTCAGGTCTTGTGCTGGGCTATATTGTTTTATCCATCCATCCATCCATCCATCTTCATCCGCTTATCCGAAGTCGAGTCGGGTCGCAGGGGCAGCAGCTTCAGCAGGGGACCCCAAACCTCCCTTTCCCGAGCCACATTGGAAAGCTCTGA